>JAPYZR010004591.1:0-22196 GCA_030522945.1 Trichopria nigra | reverse complement strand
TGATTGGATTATATCAACCAATCATGACGTTTCTCCAATGGTTTTAATCCCATTCAATCCCATTTTTTAAACTTCAATCCCTTTTCGTTTACTGGGAAGGCAGTAGTAAAGACGAGATTGAAACGGATTGTTGTAAACATTGAAAATTAAAATTAGATAAAACAAAAAGTTACATACCACAATAAGTCTTTCTTGTTCTGAAAATAAAATATTACGTTTTATTCTTTCTATTATAAATAAACGATTCCATCATTATTTTGTAGTAAACGCAAACTGAAATGATAAAATTTCATTTATTCAAAAAAAAAAAAGAAAAGAAAAAATGCATTTTAGAATTTTCTTCTGTTGTTTTTAAGTATTAAAAATTGTCGAAAAGAACATTTCATAAAATCAGATACAATTGATATTTTGTTTGCCTGCAATAACATTTCATTAATTTCTTAAAACTTAAAAATTTCCACTATTTCAAATGTCGACTATTCGAATTTCATAAAATTTCTTTGACAAATATCCCTTCAGTCGCCTACTTCCTTAAAAAATTTTTACGATTTCCTTGTTCTCCATTGTCCTCCACTTTCCTTGTTCGAATTGCAAATCAAATTTCTTACAATGTTGCATTTATCAAAGATCCTCATCACTGTTTCCATATATATAAAAATTAGTTTCATACCTCTAAAAAATACCTTTCTTTCCCATGTGTCTGGATGACAGTAATATAAAAAAGATAGTCATGTAAACTTGCGATTAATATTTATAAGCTAATTTATTTCATTTAAATAGACTAATTACTTTTCTAAAAAATAAATATAGAAAAGTATACTTAAAAATCGTAAGTAAAATCTTAAAAGCGAAACATGAAAATGTATGTCAGATGCATCTAATTGAAACTGTTAATTATTATGCCACAAAAAGCAGCTTTGAGAAAAAGTGATTGCAAAGTGATTTTTTTCAAATTTTAACCAAAAAAAAAGAACAAAATGCGGATAAGAACCGACAAGGCAGTTTTTCATTGCATTCTTCAGCTCAACTTGTACAACTTTGACTCCAACTCGGTAGTCTCTTTACAAATTTGAATTAGTAAAAATTGCGATAAATTGAAATTGGTTATAAAAAGTATCACTAATTATTTATCAATGAGCCTGAATGAAAAAAAAAATTTGTTCAACTAATTCAATTACTGAATATTGACTAACCGTCAACGAAAATTTTGTATTTTCACATATTATAATTTTAAAATTAATTTCAACATTTGTTTATGCGATAGTTTATCGCAGTTCTATTCTATACCACACTTCTATATGTTTTTCCATCAGATTCATCATATTATCAACTCATACGCAATTTTTGACGAAACCTTTAGGAGGTTCTTTTTGAATTCATACAAAAAATGTACTCAGAAGTCGACGTACTAAGGGGACTTAAAGTATACATTTTTTACGCATTATGTCCAACTTTTTATCTGCGATAATTAAGTTTTTTTATGATTTTCATTGTTTCATATAATTTCCTATGAAAAGACTAATTATATTGTAACAATCAGCACGTTATCAGCGTTTTATTAGATGAGACATTTAATTCTATTTTGATAATAATACTATATATTTGGCCTCGAAAATTGCTTCCAAACAAAAATAAAAGTTATATATGTATATGTGTATATATGCCATATATTTTATAGTATATGTGAAATCATATATTGTTTTAAAACATAATGCTTACATTTGAAATATATACTAGAAATAAAATTAAAAATATATACCTATATCATTTCTATAAAAAAATATTATGTTTGCTTAATTACAATAATATATTATATTTATATTCTCCAAACTCCAAAATTTTGGAGCCACTTGAAGCTATTGAAGTATATATTTTAGATTAGACGAAGATGTAACAATAAAGACTCGATACAATGAGCTTATGCATAAACACTATCCCTGCTAACAAAACAGCATGTAAGGCCGCAATTTGACAGCAAAACACCGGCAACTTATCGAAAACGGCATATTTTCAGTAATTTGTCGGTGTATTGTTGGATAATTTCGGACTTACATGCTGCTGTGTGCTATTGATGGGTTGCCCGAAGTTCATAATAATAATATAGAACATTTTTATTTGTATACGTATACATATATATACATATTATATTTACAGATTTTTAGGTTATGTTTATTGTGTCATATGTGACATATGTCGTCTAACTTGACGTCTCAAATCAACAAACAAATCATGAACTTAGTCGAAAACATTATTATTTTCACACTTTCTGAATATTTATAATCATCAAATTAACCTGCACCAGTGGCAAAAAAAAAAATGGCGAATCACAATAGACGAGAATTATAACGCAGTAGGAATAACGGGATTCTCTGGTTCTCGCGCGTGTTTGACTTTGACGTATACTATATATATATTGCGCGTATCATATGTAGTCAGCTGTTGAAGTACCGTGCATGTGTGGAATAAGTATCACAAAAATTCCGATCACGTCTTGCCTTTTGTTTTATTTCTCAAGAGATATCAGTTTGCATGACTGTTTTAATATAGTCATGCAGGTATTTCGCGAAAACTGGAAGGAGATTTATTATTAATATACTGTTAAAACAAAGAGACCAAAATGGAAAATCAACCAGGGCCGTCTGGAATGTCAAACTCGAAAAATGGGGAAAATGTACGAAAATTTAAAAAGCTCCAATTCGTCTAGAACTAAAAATCGAATTACACATGAAAATAGAATTTTAAATTAAAATGAAATGTTCATTAAAACAGTGTTAATTATTTTGGGTTATTTATTAATGCTTTTAATATTGTCTACATTAGGTAGTAATATTAAGTAGTAAATATTATCAAAACTTGCTAAAAATGAAAAAAAATATAATGCATAGTAAATTGAAAAATGTATGCTATATTGAATCTTAATGTCATCTTTAACAAATTTGCCATGACATTATTTTAATTCTTCTTGATCTGATCTTATTTTCTATTCTCATTCTACTCTCTACATTTCAATTAATTCAGTCACAATTTAGTCGTAATAATGATAATTAAATATATATATTTATATTTGAGTTTACTAAATGTATGGGTACTTAATACTTGATTGTTTTATTTTCAGGTTTCTGAAAAAACTCCACTGCTTCAAAGCACTGGAACCATGGTGGAGAAAAACATTGGAATTTCCCAACAGACGCTAGTTTCTAGATTAGGAGATGGAGATGGACGTTCTAGCAAAGTTCCACAATATCTCGCTGGTCTGGCATCAACTCTTGGTGCACTTGCGGCGGGTATGGTACTAGGATGGACATCGCCAGCAGGTGAAAATGGAATAAACCTACAAAATGAATACAAAATACAAATCACACCCGAAGAATTTTCATGGATCGGAGCACTAGTTACGCTTGGAGCTGGAGCAATTTGCATACCTATTGGCATTCTCACGAATATTATTGGGAGAAAAAATTCCATGTTGATGCTAGTCATTCCATTTACAATCGGTTGGGCTCTCATAATATGGTCAAACAGTGTTGTAATGTTCTACATTGGACGCTTCATTACCGGTGTCAGTGGTGGAGCCTTCTGCGTTACAGCACCTATGTATACTGCAGAAATATCCGAAAGCAATATTCGAGGCACTCTTGGTTCTTACTTTCAACTTTTACTTACTATAGGAATCCTATTAACTTATGTTCTAGGAACACTAGTCAGTATGTTTTATCTATCTCTGATATCAGCATGTGTGCCCATTATCTTCTTTGTTGTTTTCTTCTTCATGCCTGAAACACCAGTATATTACTTGCAAAAAAATAACGTGGCTGCAGCAAGAGCTAGTCTGATGAAACTTAGAGGGTCTGGGTATAATGTTGAACCAGAATTGCAATTACAACAGGAATCTTTGGAAGAAGCAAAAAGGAATAAAATATCATTCTTCGTTGCTATTCGATCAACAGCTGCCAAGAAAGGCCTTGTCATAGCATTTGGCTTAATGCTGTTCCAGCAACTCAGTGGTGTTAATGCAATTATTTTTTACTCGGGTAGTATATTTAAAGCAGCTGGCAGTACTTTGGAAGCAGATGTAGCAACAATTATAGTCGGTGCAATGCAGGTCATTGCAGTCTTTGTTAGTACCCTAGTCGTAGACCGTTTGGGCCGCAGAATCTTGCTTTTAGTATCGAGTATCGCTATGTGTATAACTACGTTAATTCTTGGAATTTACTTCTACTTGAAACACATTGACATTAATGTCACTAACATAGGGTGGCTGCCTCTGGTTTGTGTGTGCACCTTCATTATCCTGTTCTCACTTGGATTTGGGCCCATTCCTTGGATGATGATGGGAGAAATCTTCTCACCGCAAATCAAAGGCATAGCAGGCAGTAGTGCTTGTCTGTTTAACTGGCTAATGGCTTTTATTGTCACAAAGTTTTATAATAACCTTCAAGAATCTTTTGGAACGTACTCTACCTTCTGGATATTTTCTGGAATATGTGCACTAGGCATTGTCTTCGTCTTCTTTTTAGTTCCTGAAACTAAGGGTAAATCACTGGAAGAAATCCAAGCAGAATTAGGTAATAAAACTCCTACACGAGTACAAGACTCTGAACTAAAAGTTTAAATTTTACCATAAAGCATTTTATGATCGCTGGAAACGATCAGTGTAAAAGCATTCAATGAATGAGTAAAACAAATAGAGAATCACCCGACTGTTGTGTAACTCTGAATAAGACTGATTCTTTTATAATGAAAACTTGTCCTCGCTTAATGTGTATGATACGTATTGCGTAATCAATATTTATATTGTAAATCCGTACATATGTATGCGTGTGTACATTGTTATAATATTGTAAATATAAATTATTGTTACTACTTGAATGTCTACAATTTACTACCCAAAAAATATATGTATAATCGTTATAAATCGTTTTGTTCATAAATCATAGTAGAATTTCTGTCTTAAATAACTTTATTTATATGTATGTACAAAAGATCAGCACAACATTTACATATATATAATTTTGATAGAAAGACCACATTTATAAAAGAAACATTGATGACCTTCATTAAAAAAATCGAGATAATTTCTATATAAGAAGTATATCTGCAAAGATCATTAAATTTACACATATTTTCAATGTTCTGGTTTTTTGTGTAAACGACATGGCAATACCACTAATCTTTCAGTCACCAGGAATGTTCTTTCGTTTATCAAATTCTATGTATTTTAAATGTATCCAAATTTCCTGTTATGTTCATTACTTTATACAGCAATGACTCCATTACTGAGTAAAAGTAATTCTACATGTTCGGAACAAATTAATGAATTGACTGAGATAAAATTCATTTACATTTAAAACTGTGTTATAGATGTCAAAAATGTTAATGATCCTTCAGTCAATTAAAATTCATTTGTGCGTTTGGAATGACTTGAGCAATGCATAATTCATGGGAAAGAAACTGTCGTAAAATTACGAAGTCAATTCCGGAAAAAGATTTAATAATAATTGATCTACGAGTGCATAAGCGAGATGTTTGTTAAAAGATGCATTTTGTAGAGGTTCATGAAGTGTATCCATTAATTCGCACCATTTGGAATGTAAACCAAAAAACCAGCGAGGTAAAATATTATGTAAACCACTTCTTGCAGCTTTGTAATATTCTTGATTGCTCTTTGTATCAGAAACTGTCTCGCTGCTGCTATCATCAAAAATAGTCGCGTGTAAACGATTCACTACGATCGCTGCACGACCTCCACTGAGAAGAGTAGTTAAAACGTCATGAAACCATCTGTATATAAATGGATCTAACCTCTGGCGAAAGATAGAAGCGACCATCCAAAAAATTCGAGAAACCGATGGAGATGATATTACTAAACTATCCACTGCAATAAATAAAACTGTTGTGAAATTTATTTAAGTAAATTTGTAAAAGATAAAAGTATAAAAACTTACGAGCTTCAGTGATGCAGTAACAAGCGCCTTTCGCATGTTCCCGCTTATTAGGAACGTAAGGAAAATTCTGAATTTGGGGATCAAGATTCAAATTATTACTAAATGGTCCGAGTGAAATTAAATCTCTGCCTCGTTTTTGGGATTGCTCCAAAATCTGGTCACTAGCTAAATCAATGCCTAAATCAGTATGATCGTATTTCACATTAGTTGATGTCAAAAATGTGCTCATGAATTTGTCAAGATGTTGGCCTCTTTCTTTGCGCAATTTATGAGCCATACTTTGATACAAAACACCAATGTCTGGTGTACTGTTATTTGACAAAGAAGCTTTAAGATTTGATGATGTAAGAAATGTGTGCAACAATTCGCTACTTCTAAGAGTTGGCTTAGCTAATAACTTCTGTAAAAAATCTTGATAACGCTGCCTATTTGCAGTTAACGACGGATGTTGATTCTTTCGAGTGGGCAAAGGAGAATCATTAAGTTCTCGATCTCCGTGAAATTCGGCGAGACGTGCTCGTAATGCATAAAAGTCTTGATCTCTTCGCAAAACTGTCCACGATTTATCTTCTGCTACACTGTGTACTGAAACCATGTACAACGGTTGAGTACCACCACCATCAACATGTGGGACTGTTACCCTCCATGTTGTCAAATCCCTACTGCTCGTAGCACATTCAGAATTATCTCCAATACACGTTCTTGGAGAGCAGTTTACTTCTTCTGCCTGGTAAACATGATGCGAATGGAATGGTGCCCCTTCAACAGCTGACGCTCTTAAAACACCTCGTATTTTTCCAAGTTGAGTGCTTAACTTAGCTCCAACACTAAATCCACTGCTTATATTACTGCAATATTTAGTAAATCAGTTGTAACAATGTTTATTTTAATTGATAACTAAGCTTGCTTATTATCAATGATACCATGATTATTAATGATACAAACCTATTTTGTCCTGAAGGTTTTGCAGGTACGTTACTGACATTCGGAACTCCGCAAAGTAATTTATACATCTGTAAAAATGTTTTCTCTTATTAAAGAGAATATAATTGCATGTAATTTAGTTTGAAATTACAAATTCTGTGTTAAAAAGATACTGAAGTTCTTTACATCATAGCTGTGATGAAATGATGGGAGACATGTATTTTCTAAGAGTGCGTGCGCTTCCTGATGGGCTTGGTATAGAGGTCGAGAAATACGTAATTCCTGGATTTTACTTGGCCCTCCTTCTAAAACTAATATAATAATATAAATATTATTTTCAGTAAAAAATTGTATTTAAATTTTTCTATTATCAATACATATAAATGATATTGTTTAAAATATTATTTGAAAATATAATTTTTTTCTTTTTTAATCAATTGATATATATTCAATTGATATATAAAAATTTTTTTTGTTAGCTCACTTTGTTGCATTCCTTGCGAAATATAGAGTGGCAAATGTAAATAAGCAGCACTTTCAGGATCGAGATATGCAGAATAGATGTTCTTAGCATTAGAATATAAGTTTTCTTCGATCTCTGGTGTTATTTCTGGATTTAACATCCTTTTACTAAGGTCATCTGGATAGAATTTATTTTAAAATTATGATTCTATGATGAAGTTTTTTTAAACTGGAAAAGCTAGACTAAAATTAATTGATTCGATTCGTACCTATGTCTAGATAGAACTGCAATAAATTAACAGGCCCAGTGTCTTTTATATGGTTCATGAACATATAAAGTAATTTAGGATCGTTTAAAACTTCTTCCAATGAAGGTTTTAAAGTATTAACTACATTTGGCACAACAGTTGGACTAGACAACCATGATTGCAACATAGGAACATGTAAAGACTCTTCAAGTTGTGAGAATTTTCCTTCATGATAAGTCGATAATATTATTAATGTGTTTATAATATCAGGATCAGCAAGGGCATCAAGAGCTGGTAGCAACACCCAATTTGCTAGTACCTCACGAAGAATAACCTGTGCACATTTAAAAATTTGTGATATTAAACATCAATTATTCAACAAGTTAAAATAACTAATGATTATTATATAATGAATACTTTATTATTTGTAGAAATATGTGTAGCTGGCAACAGTTGTGGCATTAGCACATTAACAATTCCCCTCAAATGATTTAATTCGGCTTCTCGAGAAAATGCTGCAGGATGTACCTTTGATCCTAAATAACTGGAAATGTAATCAGAAGGCTTACCACCCAAACTTTTAGATCTTTTCACCAATTCCTGCCAATCCTGAGCATGTCTTACAGCTACAGGTATAAGATATTCAAAAATTATATTAGATATATCTGCTCTGTACAATCTACTTGTAACGTTCCTTGCTGCATTTGTAATTGCTAATCGTAATTGCTGAATGAAAGCCTCACTTGATGATAAATCGGAGTACCATGTTCCAACATATCTTTGCAGTATCTCTTCTAAAAGCTATCATTAATTTGTTGTAATATAATCATATTATGTTTTAATTAGTTACTAATGCTAATAAAAACATAGTTTTATAAAGTTGTACTCACTTGTTCCAAAGCTAAATCAAAATCTTTTGGAACTTGTACCGTATTTAAATGAGGTGAACGACGATGTCGTTTACACTGATTACTACCACATACTCCACATGAATCTCTGCGATTATTGTCAATTTTATCATTACTTTCCTTATTTATGTTCATGCCGACAAAGTACATTAACTTTGTACCCCATAAAAGACCAATGGAGTAAAAACATACAAGTACTATTGCCCAAATTATACTGAAAAGATTGAAATTTATTAAAATAAATTAAGCAGATGAATTATTAAATTTAGCATTACAATCAATAATAATTCGAAAATTATTATTCAATAAGTAAAACTAACCTATCAAACATAGCGACAAAAGTGCTAAGGAGAACCGTCGCTGCTACCAGCGAATATTCCACTCTATCGTTAAACATATTTCTGAAATAATCTATTGTGCTTATTGCTTGGTAAATGAATTGGTCACTTTTGTGTTTATAAAGGTTTATCATCCTTATGCTAAATTCATTACGACATTTTCACAATTATGTCAAAAACACAGCTTCATGAAAACTATTAAATATTTCAGATAATATAAATGATCCTTTGTTAAATGCTTTTTCATTGTTATCTATAGATTTATCATATGTCTATATATATTTTAAAAAGTTTAAGTCGTTGGTTGAGTGCTGAGGCTGAGAGGGTTGAGAGTTGATATACACTGTTGATGGGTGATGGCACAGATTAATAATAATAACAGATAGCCAACCGGCTCTCCCGTTTTGGCGAGAGAGAGAGAGGCACGACCGAAACGCCGATTACCGCCCGCTTTATGACATGTGCGTTGCTCTTGCGTGTGTTATTCGTTTGAGTTTCGTTCATATGGCAAAAGACATATGTACTCTATATGTATTTTTTTATTTTTGCCAATTTTTTTTTCGAAGATCTATACCGGATCCACCGGATCAACCAATTTATTACTAAAAATTCGCATCATCTCTGTCTCTCTCTCTCTATCTCTATATACGTACATAGACGATATAGACCATATAGACACATAATTATAAGAGGGTTCCGAGGGTTCTAAAGTAGGACAATTACCGACCTAACCTCAAAATAGGAAAATTATGAATAAAAAAGGATTGAAACGTTTTTTTTCAAAATTTCGGCTTTGGGTGATTCTACATGACATATATACAATCCTCAAAAAGATATCGCTAAAATTAGTTCAAAATGAAACGAGAATTATCCGAAATAAATTATATTTGTTGCTGTCAAGAGAAAATTATTTATTTCGGATATTCCTTCTTTATAATTTGCATTCAATGTAAATATTTTGTTGGTGATTGCATATGATGTGTAGAATCACCCTACTCTTCCAAAGCCCGAATTTTGATAAATGTTTCCATTCCTTCATTATTTATACTTTTCCTATTTTTAGGTTATGTCGATAACTGTTCTACTTTAGAACCACCTTAAGGAGGTTGTTGAGTAGAACAGTTACCGACCGAGCTTTTCAACCATAAAAGTATAAATAAAAAGTGATTGAAACGTTTTTCAAAATTTGGGCTTTAGAGGGTGATTACTACATAACACATACAATCCTCAAAAAAACATCGATGAAATTGGTTCAAAATTAAACGAGAATTATCAGAAATAAATTACTTTCTCTTCCCAGCACCAAAAATAATTTATTTCCGATAATTCTCGTTTAATAAAGCCCGAATTTTGAAAAAATGTTTCAAACCTTTTTTATTTATACTTTTCCTGTTTTTAGGTTAGGTCGATAACTGTTCTACTTTAGAACCCTCTTAAGGTTGTTGAACAGAACGGTTACCGACCGAGTTTTTCAACAAAAAAATATATAAGCGGAGTGATTGCAACGTTTATTCAAAATTTGGGTTTTGGAAGGGTGATTGTACCTAACATAATATATACAATCCCGCAAAAAATATCGCTTAAATTGGTTCAAAAACGAGTTTTATATATAATTGACCGCATGCGCAACTACACCAAAACTCATATATGCATGCGTCAGAAAAGTAAAAAAATATCATTTTCATTGGGGTTAAATAAAGATATCAAGAAACGAAACGATTATTAGAATTCATTATAATTTTTTACTTTTTTTTTTTTTCTTTTTTTTTATAAACATCACGTAAGCTCCTCATAAATATAGTCGCATAAAAGTCGTATACAAATTGCGAAGTCGTGCATTCTCGCATCGCCAAAAGGCAGACACTAGAAGTTGATCGGTATAATGAGGAAGGAAAACTAGAAATGATCGCACAAAAATTGAAAGAATTGTTCTCCATATACATCGTTTATTCGTAATTATGAAAGTGTCCTCCAAATTTTCGTGTTTCTCTCGCGCCCGTCAGAGAAACGTCGTGTACACGACATAAATTCATATTATCTTCTGCTTCGTTTGTTTTCTTTTTTTTTTTTCTTTTTAATAATAATATAATTTTCATCTGTTTCGGTTTCATTTATTGGCGTATTCTTCCGAATCTTTAGCACTTCCTTTTTATAAAAAGACGAGAGTAGTGGACGCTACATTACAAATCAAGCGTGTAAGGCTGCCTCGTCGTATGGAGATTTGTTATATCATAATACGCGTTCTCGGGCGACTGTACAAACTGCATTAGACGAAAGAAACCCACTCGAGCGATTCGCGCATCGTTTGCAGAGAGTCCTGCTATAAAATACTTCTTATATGTACAGGATTAAAATTTATTCGGATACGTCCTGCGCGCGAAAAGTGTCCTCGCGGAGACACCGACGAAGCGGAGGGTCCACCGCCCGTTTTGCGAGACGGCGCCGCGACGAGGGAGGCAGCCTTATAGCTTTGGATTGCGCTGATGGTGTGTATGTGTATGTGGGGTACGATGCTTCCGGCAATCTTCCGCCAGGGTTTGTCCGTTTATCCGAAGAATCGCAATTTACAATACATCATCGATGGAGCACGTGACGTTCCGAGATTATGAACACATAGTGTAAGTCTTGCACGAAAAGAATGTGGAAATCTATAAGTTTTCCCGCAACGCTGCTGATCGTTGTCATCCGACCGGCACGATTCGCGCGGTATTTCCTCCCTATATCTCTCGCAGTGCCCAGACACCGAAGAAATGCGAAAGAAACATTGGAAAAAGAGAATAAACGGTTCGCGAAAAACTTTGCGGTACTGTCTTCGTATGCCATTGCGCCGACGGCGAGAAAAATGTTTCTTCTTCAATTGGGCCTTCGTCGCGTCAACTAACTCTCCAAGCCTCGACGAGCTGGTCGTCGTCGACTGGATAGGGCGTCGCATTTGTCTGGAGGAATCGAACGCATTGGAATTGAATGATTCGGCTGATGGCGCAAATATATATAAAAATATGCTTGTGACCCCAGACTGCGGTGCACGCTAAGCCTCTTGGAAATCTACTTCGTGATCCATTTTTCTTTCATTTATTTTTCTCCTTTAATCAAGTCACCGCCGCTCACTACTGTACTTTAGCATTATTGGTAGTTTACAATTGTATCAACTAATATTAGTTCAATTAATAATATTTAATAATAACAATGGGCTCGTCACCGATCCACATACTTTACAAATATTCCCGGATTTCTATTTATAGTATCATTTTTTTGTTTTTTTTTTATTTGTTTTTGTTTTCACCGCGAGTTTTTCGTCGCTTATATCTCCACGAGTGTCCGAACGGCTGGGGAGCGGGAGCGCGCCGCTGCCGCCGCCGTTCGTTTTGCTTCGGTAGCTCAACGTTCCATCCGTTCTTGTTAAAATGCGCTTGCCACATATCATCATTAAATAAAATTTTCCTAACCTTATGTATAACAAATAGCGATATTTAAAACGTTTCACACAGGCAACAGAGAACGATTTTCGTACGCGTGATACAACAAGCCGGGTTATATTTACGCTCAAACAAAAACCTTTGCCGATACCTAGATGCTGCCGTGTTTGCGAGAATGACGTAATCGATTAGAACTTAGTACCGTTCGCACTTCCCTACGCATTCCGCGATTAATCTCAAATTCCCCTATATGTAGTGAGCGTTAGCTTATCTTTCCCTTCTTTCATTCCTTCTCTTTACTTTTGTATTATTTTACGTTAATCTGCACACTTGTCCGTTTTTACATTGTACTAGATCTCTGATATCGAAATGTTGCAAGAAAACGCAGAATGCGTCGATTAAAAAATGTTCGAAACCAGTTACGAATCTCTCCCTGGATTAACTACTTTCTCCTGATAAAAGCTAAAACGAGACGAACAATTGCGAAAATGATTCAATAAAATTATAAGTTACGTAAAATTTTCGCTATTTTATTCGAGTGTTTCTTTCGCTCGTGCCCGCCAACTTCGTGATGATCATAATCGTTACAAATAATATTAATATTAATAATAATCCCTTAGCGTTATTCTTTTTTTTTTCATCGATATCATATATTTTTTTTTGTCGTTCATATCGCGCGCAACTCTGGAGAACAAAAATATCGCATTCACGTTATTGAAAAAACTTCGTTACTAATTTTATCATTATGTATTTACGCTTAAACCCCCTTACAAGAAATATTCCTCAAAATTTGAACTGTTGTTCTCGCTCTTTGAAAAATCATGCGCACTTCACGCCGTTAGGATTCCTTCGGTATGATCAGAATTGGCTTGGATTCTGGATTGTTATAACTTCCTTTGTGGACATATATGTATATATGTATATGTGTGCATATACATGTACGGACAAATATATATATATACACATATATATATATTTATATATACACATATATACTTCGTATATACCTATCTGCATATACTCCTCCCGAAAGGTCTCATCAATATTGTATAAATCAGTGTCGGTGTATGTAAGTGCATTCGTCGCGCATGTGTTTATGTGTCTATAGGTGTTTCAAGATCAGTACTCAGCGTTTCACGAATATCCGACGTGATAGTTTTATTATACCGATTGTTCAGTTTACTATCGTTGCTTTTTCATGTTCGTTACACTGTGAGTGCTTGATTTTCATTCAGCAGGCAATGTTGAGCAAGCTTACTCGACGACCTTCAGCACTTTACCAATTGCAATTGTTTTATCTAGAACAGAATTATTATCATTTTTAATATAACGAAAATTAAATCACAAAAAGTAATTTTATAATTGCAATGTAAATAGAATATTATTCAATTGTTATTAACTATTTGACCCTTAATAATCGAAAAAACCTGTTCATATTGAAAATATAACAGTCATTGTCTTTTTATTTCACAAATGAGGAGAAAAAACGTACATAACCTCACAATTGGCTGCTGAAAAAGTTTTATGATACCTATTAAAATTTTTGCTAATTATTTGAAAATTGCATGTAACTCCTCAAATTAAAAAAGGAAAGCTAGGAAGGGGGCACCGTTATCAAGACATTTACCATAACAATGCTTTTGAACATTAATGATCAGTGTTTATAAACCATCACAGAATACCTGGATATATGTAGGTGCAATATATTCACAAAAGACTACAAATCACTTCTAACAATAACGATATGATCTTTAATTACTTCCAATGACCTCATCATGTTGAAGTGTTTCGAATGTACCATATCTGTAATTCGTATAGTTCCTATACCACCGATATCCATGCTTGTAACAAGTATCACATATAGCCAGATTTTAGAACAACATAATTTTTCATGTATGCCCATCTTTAAATATCAGTGGTAGCAAATAAAGACTCTGGTGCGTTCGATGTCAATTGTGACATTAAGTTAAAAAATTAAGCTTAAAGCTTTTGAGCAAAAGAAGTCAAAATCTGCCTTCAGTCAACCAAAAATACGGAACGCTTTCGATGCCGAGAAGTATAAGTAATAATCTTTTAATTAAATTTACTGCTATAATTACATTAGTCTTTTTGATAAATTTAAGTACATTAATCAAATAATTTGTTTAGTAAAATTTGAAATACATTATAAATAGTATTTCCTTCGTTTATATGCTGAGTAAATATATTATATGCAGAAAAGAATTATCAAGTTTCTACTCTGTTGAATTGAGTATAGATTTTACATAAATCTTATGTTTTTTGTATGATTCATTAATAAGAGTACAAACTACATAGTAATATTACTATTATTATTATTACTATTGTTATTGTGTAAATAACAATTATCTTCATATGCATATGCAGATAACAAAATAAGCCACATAGAATATTTATCATCCAATTAGTTAATTAGGTAATAATGTTTAAAAAGTAACAGTACTCACTTTCGTCCCTAAGAGTGAACCGCCCCATCTGAGGAAACAATTTAAATCTTTCAAGGCATATGACTCCTGCACATTCGATCCGCATTATCGCCACTTGATCCTGCTTGACGAACCTCGGCCGCGTTTTGCTCTTGTCGCCCGTCTTTTTGTCCACCAAGCAAATCAGTGCTTTGACTGTTACTTCTTCTGCAGCACAGTGTATATGCATCACCGCACTGTAACCTGCACAAATGATGCTTTTGTGCTCCAGAATGACGACCTGAGCGTCGAATATTTTTCCAGTCTTGATTGGGTTACTACCGTCACAAAGTACAAAGCCAGGACTTACATCCTCTTCCTCGATGCCTTTTAATTTTATTTTTACATTTTCACCAGGCCCTACTGATGTTACTTCTTCATCGTCGGACCATAACTGATCTACAACAACTGCTGTCTAAAGTAACAAAAATTAAATAAACATTTAATAATGATCCTTTACAAAACATAAGACAACGTAGTCTCTCAATCTTAATCTATGCTTACCCTATTCGGCATCACAAGAAGAGAGTGGCCTTTCTTGGCTTCGCCAGCTTCTACTTTACCCATAACTACTGTTCCCATATCCTTGTATTTGTCTACGATTGGCATAATAAATGGACCATTGCTTTTACGATTCAAGGATGGAAGTGAATCAATGAAAGGAATAAATGGTGGCCCCTTATACCAGTTACATAATTCATCAGGAATAGAATCTTTTAATCCAATTCCAAGTTGCCCAGAAACTGGCATGAAGGTTAGATCCTTTGCTGGGTTAAAACCTAACTTACGGAGATACGGCAAGATTTTGTCCCTAGAAACCATAACCACATGGTTAGATAGTTGGCGTGAAATGTCAGTTAAAACATAAAGTCTGTAAAATGAAAGAAATGAACCACCAACCTGCATTCGTTGTATCTTCCTTCATCCCACTCTACAGTTGGATCATCCATCTTATTAACTAATACGACAAGATGTTTGACACCAGCTGTCTTAGCAAGCATTGCATGTTCTCTCGTTTGACCTCCTCGGTCGAAACCAGTTTCAAATTCACCTTTCCTTGCTGAAATGACCAGCACTGCGAGATCAGCCTGCGCCGCACCACCAATCATGTTTGGTACAAAACTTTTGTGACCAGGTGCGTCGAGAATTGTGAAATGTTTTCTATCCGTTTCGAAATATGCTCTGCCTACTTCCACAGTCTTGCCTTTTTCTCGTTCTTCCTGATTGGTATCCAACGCCCAACTTAAGTACCAGGTTTCTCTACTCCTTTCTTTTGCTTCTCTTTCGTATTTTTCTAATGTTCTTTTATCCACCATTCCAGTTAAAGCCATAATCTGGCCACCAATTGTAGATTTTCCAGCATCTACGAAAACAAGTAGGAGGAATTAGAACACCATAATACTCCATAATTCATTTATGAATTAGGGAAATATATTGAGATACTTACCTACGTGACCAATGAACACAACGTTGACGTGTTCCTTTTTACTCTTTGTATCTTCTGCAAACTTAATTGGTTTTTTCTTTGGCGCCTTAACAACCATTTCCTCATCTTCTTCAATATCAGCCTGATATCATTATAGAAATTACATTATTTTTCATGTGCCAAGTAAGTATAACGAACAGACAGGTTATACCTTGCCTAATTTTCTAAATCAAGATATGTTATATAAGCAAGCATACTCAATTACCTCTTCATTTTCGGGCGTCAAAAGAGGGTCTCCGTCAACAGCTGCTTCTTCCCACGAGTCTGCCGGCTGGTGCTCAGGACTCATATTTATAGGTTCCTCATCTGTCATACTCGGAGGTGGTACACCCCCTCCAGCTGGTGGCTCTTCCATAAGAGACTCCACAGGATCAGGTGGCACTGTCGGTGTAGCTGTACCTGTTTTCAAAGAAAGACTCAATTCACTCGTCTGTGCCATTCTTAAGAAATTTAATTCGAAGTTAAAAAAACCGCACCCAACTCCAATGCTAATATTGCAAACAATTTAAGGAGGAATAAAATCTCTGACTGGGATTTGGACTCAATAGTAGAAATAGATGCAATACAAAGATCAGAATATGGTCACTGGAAATGGAAGTAACGACAACTCCAAATTATACTAAAGTGACAATAGATCACTTTCAAATCAGACGACATCCAAGAGACGTAAAATGAGAAGATTAACGCCTAACGTCAAAATGAAACACATCGTCCACGTCAACAGCGCGCTGTCAAGGTACTGCCGTGCCCGGCGACGGTGACGATGCCGACGTGGAAATTGATTCCGCAGTGACGCAACGGGATACGGCAAGGCGAATGCAGATGCTTCGGATACTGACCGTGATGAACCTCGGGTGGCATAAAGGTGACCGAACTGGAGGTAGAACTTTCGTTGACTGCGGTTCCTAAAGTCGAACCGGAGCCAGCCGTGTCGGCTATCCTGCTTGGACCTCTAGCAGAACTGCTGGGAGGCGAGGAATTGATGCAGAAGGAAGGCACAAATTCTGCGGCGTTGACGTTCAAGGTGGAAAATTTACTCTCGACGGATTTATCTTGGGCCGCGGTAGTGTCCGCACTGTCCGCCTGCTGTTCCCACGAGTCCGGTGCTACGCTGTTCGCCATATTTATCACTGTTTCGGCGTTTTCGGCACACCCAGGCGACACTCGAGCACGGGAGAGCGGCCGCTGCACGCAGAAACGATCGTCGCTTCGCGAGTAGCCCGCGAAGTTAGACGTGATGACTTAAAAAAATAGTTATTTACGAGATTATTCTCAAGTCCGCACACGCGTGTCGGTAGTCCGCGTGTGGCCCCCGTGGTCTGTTTCGCTGCTGTAGCCTGCCGGAACTGCACGAGTCAAAACAGCGCTTCTCGAAAATGCCCTATAAGCTCTATCTGTACAGGCAACGAAGGCAGCTCGAGCACGTATTACATATACTACTCAAAACTCCTGATACATGCGACATTCCGGAGCCGAACAAGTCACGAATGGCGGCGGAGAGTGCCGACGACGAGCTGACAATACCGGATCACACTCTCGTCGCAGCGTTCCGCGGTACATAAAGTACTGGTGGCTGTTGGCGGTGATACCATATACATATTTACATATTACAATAATTGCCAATTGCCACAAAAAGCGACTACTAAATGTACCATAGCGTATATATACGAGCATACATGCGAATTTGCAGGGATGGGATTGTATATACCGAGTCAAAGGAGGCGCGTTCCACAAATCTACATTCCAATCCGGCCACTATACTTACATATATATGCCATGCCCTAATCGTTCCTGCGGAGTGTCGATGTGGCACGGGGTGACTGTACCAAATACTAAAGAGGATGGAAAATGAGAAACGTGTCTTTGCTCGTTTGAATTTTCGCGCGACTCACCGTGGCTTCCGGCAATGTCACATACATATGTTCTTATAAGCATGCAACATCACGAGGGACGACGAGGGTCGAGGGTATATGTGGATGGACCTACTCCCTTACAATTGTTTGCGTCAGGTATAGATATATATTCTCCATTTTTCCTTTTTTCTTTTTTTTTTGTTTCTCTTTACTTTGACTGTAATGACAGTGTATAAAAAGATTTTTTATGAAATTATCAGGACTGTTATTATTATTATCGATAAAATTAAATAAAATTTACAAATGTCAAAATTAGCAGAAGTATAATTTATTATTGTTCGACCTATTAATATATCGTAAAAACGAAAAGGAATAATATAGTAGCATCAACTTTAAAAAAAAAAAGTCAAAAAAGAGTCAAACAAGATTTTCGCTGTTGAATTCGGTTTCTTATTATACACGCAGCATCAGAGGCGAAAGAAAATTTAAACGTATTAAACAAGGGTCGAGACTCTTTTTTAACATGGATCAATTTAATAAATAAATTTCATAAATAAATAAATAAATAAATAAAAAATAGAAAACAATTGCCGCCGACCAAACCATCAGTGAGCTCTATATGCTCCCTGTATATATATATAGAGAGAGAGACTCGTGAAGCTCGCTTCGCTCGTCGCTATATAGGTTAACGGCGTTCGGTCCTTCCGGCCACCCCGCAGCGACAAAAAGTATGTATATATATACAAGACTTCGAGGCAGCTAATTTATTGACAAATTTTAATAATGAAATAGTTGCCATTATATCCCAGATAGCAAAATAAAAAGGAGTTGAGAATGATCTCAGAATGCGCTCCAAAAGAAGTCAGATGCGCCACTTTCTGAGGATTTTCTGAGCATGAGGTCTTAAAGACCACATAACGACTTCTTTTAGAGTACATTCTGAGATCATTCTGAACTCCTTTTTATGTTTGCTGTCTGGGATCTATTTTAGAAAGTTTCATTAATTCTGTAAATTGAAAGATTTTTATATAGTCATTTGAAATTATACATACTTAAACAAAATTTTTGTTCACCAAATTTCTTCCTCGTTCAGATGCTACAATGTATATTAAACTTTAACACGTGTTGGATGCCGTACAAATGTTCGAATGGCAAATCGTTCGAACGCCTTTTTCTCTATATTCGAGGAGTAGGCGTTCGAACTTGTGTGGTACATTAGGGAAATAGGCGTTCGAACATTTGTACTGCATCCAACACGTGGCGGAAAAGTGCCCCGCCCCCTTCATTTCCCCTTTACCGAGAAATTTGAGATTATTAAATACAATAATGCTAAGATAGAAATATATAGAAATATATAAGGAAAGATTTATTTACATCATTTTTATCAATTAATCAATAAATAAAAAATTATAAATAGTAAAACGTATAGATTTACCAAAATCATATATGTGTAATATATCCGTCAAATTCGAAATAAATAATTATTGTTGTGTAATTTTTTTATAGTTCATTTTCGCATCTATTTTTATACAAAACGGATGCATATATCTGCATATAGATTTGCTACAGATTGAAAGATCGGAGAATAATAATTGAGAATCGGAGAATCGGAGAATCGGAGTATCGGAGAATCGGAGATTCTCGACTTCTGATTGGTCAATTTAAAAAACGATGACTATCCCTGGTAACACAGTATTGGATTCAAGTGCTATCCGGATTTTAAAGAAACTGATAGAAATGTATAGAAAATTTATCAATTTCTATCCGTTTCCTTAAAATCCGGATAGAATTTGAATCCTATATATTTTATCCGATTCTATCCGCTTTTTTACCATTTTTACCAGGGATTGTATTCGATATGAAATTTCGCGTATTTTGAGTGTTTGTTCACATTTACTATATGATATACTTTATTGAAATAAAATAAAACACAAGATATAAGACTTTTTTAAGGTTTGCTTATAATTCTTTATTTGTTATAATATATCTCATTCATAATTTTTCTCAATAAAATAAGAGAGATATTATTTTTTTCATTGTCATTAAAATATTTCGTTTAAGATTATGGATATCTCGACTTCTAATTGGTCAATTTCGAAAAACCGATAATTGTTTTGTTTTATACATAATATATGTGGTGTGAAAAGAATTAGAATAAATTCCAACAATTTCAAGAAACTAAATTTGAGGAATTGAAATTTTTTATTCTTTTTCGGTTGTTGGGGTAATGCTCCAAAATCCTTTCTCGGTTACTCGGTACATATTGAATAAGGAATGATAAAGTATTCCAGTAATCAAAAATGGATACAAATATAAGGATTCAGAATTTCATGAATTTCAATGCATTTCTATGCATCTGAATTCTATGTTTGTTCCTGAATTTTAAGGATTTATTATTTTTCGATTTGTATGCATTTAAATGGATTTATGTATAAATTGCAAGAATTTCTCGTGATTGGATTCAATAAATGATTCAAATTGATTCCAAAACTATTCTCTACTTTGTATAAATGTTCTACTTTTTAAATGATATCGGATAAGATAATATTGCAACGTTCCAGAAATATACTAAAATGAATGATATTTGTTGTCTGGCTGTACGAATAGCGAATTCGTCACATCAATACTATACAATACATTCCAATGCATTTGAAACCATGAACGAGATTGATAAATTATATTGTATACATTTCAATACTTTTTATCCGAAATTAGTATCTATAAATGAAATTTATGTCATTTTTAATTCATATTAATAAAAAAATATAAACGCATATACATACAATTAAAATTACATTATTTTGAATTAAAATGAATTGAAATCTATAGAATTTGATTTGACAAAATTCTTATATAGAATTATTTTGTCCTTTGCTAATGCTTTCAAATTTAAAAATAATTTTTATGTAAAATATGAATGAATTATGAATGCTTTTCAATCCAAAAACAAACAATATTACGCTTCAATTTATATATACAAATCCATATAAATATAATATCTGTAAATAAAATCTGAAAATTTATAATATAAAATATAGAATACTTCTGAATTATATTTTGAAAACCTGTGAATCGAAAAATGAGATACTCAAAATGCATTATCAAATCGAAAAATAACAAAATCTTCAAAATTTATGTGAAAAATATAGAATTCAGATTCATATTCAATTGTATTAAATTCTGAATCAATTAAAATCCATTTTCGATTACTCGTTTAATATTTAATAAAATGATCATATATATATTAGGAAGACATAAAAAAACATATTATCACTTGAAACTATATTAGAAATAATTACTGCAGACAAACGGCATGATTCGTTTTGATGAGGGGAATCGGAGTCATAGATTCTAAACAAGAGTCATATCATGACGAAAGAACTCCGATTTGCTGATCTTTAAACAAACAATAAGAAGTTTGATAAATTTCGTAACGCACGGATATATAGTAACTTATTAGATTAACATCCCAGTATATATAGTAAACGAAAAAGGATTAAGAGGTCAAATTTTGAATTAAAAAGGATATTAAATCATTTTTTGAGTATATATATGTATATAAACACTTTATTGAAATGAAACAAAAGATATAAATTTTGAACATTAAATCCTTTTTCGTTTACTGGGATGAATCACCAAGAGCATGCGAATTCTGAAGTCCAAAATGAAATTAAGAAAGATCGTTGTTGATTGCGTTAATTGGAGTTTATCTGATACATCGATTTACGAGGTTCAATATAATATATATTACACCATATATGCGATGACAATTTACAAATCCCTTGAAACACAACGTTATATCGTGTCAAAATATCGTTCAACATAAGTCTGCATATTATATAAGATCAACGTGAAGTCTATGGAAATCTTATTTGCAATTTTAGAATTGACATGGGCAGCGTAAGCATTTGTGCGCATTGCAATGGATTAAATTATATATAATATTTATATACGATTATGTAAACATTTATCGTTTTTTTCTTTATCGTACTTTTCATTTCAAATATGAAATTTGCAGTTAAATTCAGACGTAATTTCCCTAGTAGAAATTTGTTTCTAAATATCCGGGCGCAAGCTGGGCCCTGACTCGCGCCTTGATAGATATGCGGGCGCGAGTCAGGGCCAAGCTTGCG
>JAPYZR010004590.1:0-12034 GCA_030522945.1 Trichopria nigra | reverse complement strand
ATAATAAATATATTTATTTATTATTATATTATATTATTATATTTATTATATATATATATATACATATTTATTTATTTATTTATTTATTTATTTATTTATTTATTTATTTATCTCTTGAATAAAATTTCTCGGCGGTGAATCAGAAATTAAGAAAATTTTAAGAAATATATACATAAAAAAATGAACAAATGATTATGCCTATCACCAAATGTTGTATATATATTCTTGATATATCAATAATCCGCAGAATTTTCGAATTTTACGTAGAAAATTGGAGAGATGTTTGTTTTAGAGAAAATAGGAAGTAATATTTTTTTTGCATCCATCTTTTATTTACGACCTATACTTATTGTCCAAGAAGTGGAAGTCATTTGTTAAAAACTTTTCATTGTTATTTTATAAAAAGTGATAAGGAAAACGTGCAATTGTTTGATAAATATCCTAAAAAAAAAAAGAAACAAAAATCATTTTATTTGTAACTGTTTGATTGATCTTTTCTTTCAATAATTATCAAAATTAAAACTATAATTCCAAAGAAATATATTTAATTTACGAAAAATCATTGTTTATCCGCAATTATTCGTCGCGTATTAAGAAAATGTAGAAATTAATAGAAGAAAGATAGTTTAGTTTTTAATTTGGTATTTCCTCCTTTATTTTGGTACCGATGTAACCAATATTTTGTTCGCGATTGCATGTGATGTGTAGTATCACCCTTTCAAAGCCCGCATTTTGAAAAAATGTTTCAATCCTTCTTTATTTATGCTTTTCCTGTTTGTAGGTTAGGTCGGTAACTATTCTACATTAGAACACCCTTAAGGGTATTGTAAAATAAAACAGTTACCGACCAAATTTTTCAATGATAAAAGTACAGATAAAAAATTATTGGAATTTTTTTTTCTTGAAAATTTGAGCTTTGGAATGGTGATATTCTACATAACAATCTCAAAAAAAAATGCCAGTAAACAAACCATTTAAAATTAATAGAGAACTGTTGAAAACAGTATCTATGTCATAATTTTTATCGGAGCCTAAATCTTTTAAGAAACTATTTAATCATTATTTATTTATACTTCAATACATTACAATAAGAACATTTATTTATCTTATATCCTTGTATGCATTTGTGAACATCTATAAATATAGCAATTTTTCCAAGTGGGACCATTTTTTCTAAAATTACAAATATTTTATGAAAAGTAATTTAAAGTGTGATTTTCTAAACGCAGCAACAATAAGGTCAATATTTATATGCACATCTTCAGATTTGTAATGCACCACTAAATATCAATCCTCTAACCTTCATAATATTTGACTCGACTAAAACAATTACAAGTATGTTGTGTGCTGCTTAACGAAACAAAAAAAAAATTATTTTCATTTTAAGAAATGACATTATTTTCACTGTATTCGTCGATGCGATTCTACCAAAACGGGCCTCACAATTGTCAAGCTATACACATCCTGAAAAATTAAGTAAACGGCGCGTGCCGTAAAATGATAAAGTCGTATTGTGCTGGCAAGCCGTCGGACTCACTGGGGCGAAAGGGAAGCTTCCCCTCTTTGAACGGGCATCGACAGTACTTTCGAGGGGGGGGGGGGGGGGGGGCAAAAGACCCAGACTCGCGGTAGCCACCGACCCGTAATATCGTCTCGGCCGTTCGCCGAAGAATTTTTACAATTCCGAGATTACGGTCTCGTTGCTGGCGTACGCCAGTAGCCCTCGGCCCGGTTTCGAATGCCGCCGTCATGTACTACCTTTTGCACAAAGGGCTTCTGTCCGGGACACGCGGTCTGATACACGGCCGGAACTTGTGTCATGCTTTCGCGACTTCATATATATATATATATACGGGGCGTCTCAGCAAGAACATCGCCAACTTCTCGTTACCCAAATTCGTTTTCGGGCTGCTACGTTGTCAAAGTTCCTCATTTCGCTCTAGGATGATGCTAATGCGATTTGCGAATTTTCGGATCCGGGATGCGGTGACGCGAGTCGCGTAATCGCGTTTCGACATATTACGGAACGTTTTCAAATTTAATTCCCGGCGAAAACGTCCTATATATATATATGACATAGGATGATTCAATTTCGTGAAAAGTAAATTTTAAACTGTTAAACAGTCAAAGGTCAAAATTTCATTCCGTACAATGTCTTTATTCACGTTTAGGTGCCCTAGTACAAAAATGAAAATATTTTAAAGCTAATTCTTAGAAAATTTGTTTATAAATAAATAAATAAATATTCCATGTTAAAGACATTGGAGAAATTATGTCGCTGTATGAAATGTTCTAGATCCATTTATGTTCGTCGAACTAACGATTAAAGTTTGACTTTGAGCGCCATTAAATATAGTCAACAAAATTTGGCCAAATCCGACATCAGAATCGCATCGAAAAAAATGACACACGTTTACGTCTAACTATATAAGCTTTGACTAAGAATCGAAAGAAACAAGAAACTATTATGTAAAATGACTCTAAAATGAATAGTTGTTTTGTGTCTTTCAAATAATTTCAAATAAAAAATACATTCAAAATACAAATGGTCCCAAATGCTTTAACTGGATTCGATGATAACAATTTCCAGGAATAATCATAACTATATTTATGATTTTTTTCGACATAGGTCATCATCAGCCCTGAAATTCGACGTCAAATCGAGGGACTTCATTAAGTTTTAATAGAAATAGCAAAGGGTATGTAACTATAGTATTTCATCAGGAGATGATTTCTTACCTGAAAATTGATATGGTGCACACTATACCTGATTGCTGAACAATTAAAAACCGTCGATATTTTTATTTGAATAAAGTATAGTGCAACTTGTTTTCTTTGCGTATATGAATTTTTACGTATTTTGATGTGCTGATTTCTCAATTAGAGAAAATTCACTTTTTTTAAAGGTGGCTCAATTTTTACCCTTTAAGGGTGTAGTTTCATTTCAATAAATTTGTTACTCTCGATAGTTTCTGAAGTGAAAACCGAACGAACTCTTTGTCAATGAAAGAAAATTTTACATTTTAAGAGTGAATTTTGGTTTTTATTGGATTCTTATTTTCAACATCGTGAAGTCAAAGTCAATCTTAATTTAATTTCACTCCAGTTAAATAGTATTTTTTAAATAAGGGAAATTCTGAATATAGGTTCAAGTAAATATATGCACACATTAACACTACAAGACTTTTCGAAAATTGAAATTTTCACAATGCCATTTTTTACAATTGTATTGAAGAAACTCCATATACGTTCTATGTAAACTGATCCTCCGGTATTCGAATATCTTGGAATTTGACGTGACATCGCGAAATACTCCATTAATGGAAGTATGCGGAAGTAAAAAATTTATATACGACACCATTAGGTACGACTATATGTGTTAATGTCTATATATCGATGACATAACATACTATGATTATATATACCAACGACTACCCTCATTAACTATGATGTCATTAGAAACTAATGAAATAAATAAATTTTTTAATTTCAAGTAAATATATTTATTTGCATAGTGGCAACTAATTACTTAATTGAATTAAGAAAAGATTTTCTTGAATTAAGTAAGATTGTCTAAAAAGAGGGAAATAACTTCTTAATTCGCAAGTAAACATATTTACTAAATAAATATTTACTTTCAGTGTATTTTTTTCAGTGTAATAATGAAAAGTACTGCTTATTCGTCAAATTATCACAAACTCGGAATTAATCAATGTATCGATATAAAGTCTTAGTCAAATTTGATAAAACATACATTACATAACCAATATTTTAAATATAAATAAAACCATTGTTTTTGCTAAAATAACAAAAAAATAATAATTAAAGAAAATCGTATAACTAATTTCAATCTTTAAATTGAAAAAATTAGGATTATTCAAAAAATATAAGAAAAACCAAGTTGAGAAAACGATTATTGAACATATTTTGACAATTCAAACAAAAAATATTGACTTTGGTCGAGCATAGTTTTTTTTTTTAATATTGTTATAAAAGGAGACAGAATCAACACATAAACCAAATATTAGAAATGTTTCAAATATTGTTTTATTCAATATGTACACTGAACGAAATTTGTTATTTTCAAGTAAATATTTACTTGAAAATCAAAATTTTTTTTTCAGTGTGTATATTTGGAATCTTCAAACTACAACAGACTTTTAAAAATAATCGTCAGAAAGAAGAAAAGAATAATTACGTCAAATATAATATATATATAATATCGTAATATAAGATATTATATATCGGTTATATAGAATTGTAGAATGTGCATCAGGGGTGACAATTCTTAACATGTAGAAACATATAATGTTTCCGGAAATTCCCCGCGTATCTCCCTTTCAAGTCGCACACGCGACACATGTACGCCCAGTTTGCACGTACCTGCAAACCCGAGTTAACATCCCCGCCATGCCGGTATATATATACGGTGTATAGATATTGTGCGGATATTGTAAAGTCATCCCCGCACAGCCACCAGGCGGCGACGTCCGCATGTAACGTTATCAGACCGACTCGACCTCTGGGGTCCAGACTTTATATATATGCCTCTCACCCTTATATATATTCCGTTTCCTTCTCTGCGTCCTCCCGATTCCGCAGTTCTCCTGATCCATATACTGCATAGAAACTAACCTACTTTTCCGACGTTTTGTTCCAGTGGCTTTTTTTGTTTTCCTTCTTTTGAATATCTCATTCTTTTCTGATATTTTTATGGTCTTTCGATCTGTATTTCATGCTCTCACCCCTTGTCTTTTCCCGATTTTTATTCCTTCTTTCCGCAACTCTCACCATAAATCTCATGCCTCGTATAATTGACTGATTTATTTGCCTCTTAATTCACTTACGGTCCCCTATATATATACCGCGACCGAATGGTGAATGTTCTTTCGATTTTATGATATAGAAAAGTGACCGTGGTATAGTAATCATTTTTTGTTGTTGTAATTGTTAGAGCGTAAAGTAAAAAAGTCATGAGTAACTCGTTTATTTCACTCATTACACCACCCAGAATCCGAAAATGTTCACTTTAAGCACTATAATACGCGGCATCTAAAGTACTTTAAGCACTATCTATGTACTTACCCAAATACAAAAGAATATAGGATATAGCTAACTCGTGCGTAAAAGTACGTTTCACACCCTCGTTAGGTAATGTACTATTTCAGCAATCTTTTCTTCGGTGAAATCAAAATGAAAGCTCACATAATTCTCACTCCAAATGTTATTGTCTGATTTTCATTAACGAAAGAGTGAGATCTCGCTCCAGTAAGGAATTTAGACCCGAGTACATACACGGGAACTCTCCAGATGAACCACAGACGACCCGGTTACAGAACGGACAATGGCTAGATGTGCCCGGTAATAGATACACGCATCTTCCATTATTATTAACGACCAACATTGAATAATTTAGTTTCGCGACTCTTGCGTAAGAGGCAAACTCGAAAAAAAAAACATTCCACCTGTCAAATAACTTTGCATTCCTACAGCACTATGTTTCAATTTCCCTCCGCGAATCGCGGTTCAAAGCCAAAAAAAAATAATAAAGCAGGGGGGATGCGGATATAGAGAGATGCAAAAAAAAAAAGTGTCGAGACACGTAGCCGTATAAATATTTATCGCGTCGTACAGAGCGTGTATATGAAAAGTATCGTCGGTCCTGCGGGTCGCATGGGCGCGGGTGACTTCTCTCCCGGCGGCTTAACAAATCCAATAGTTTGCCGCAGTTTCGCATTTGCCGCCGGGAAACTCGCGAGGGACTGTGACAGTCCCAGGTATATATAGCGGGTTACATAAGGGTGGAAAAGACCAACAGGGCGAGATGGGTATACTGCGCTAGTTAAGGCGGTTTCGTGAAATTTTAATGAAATTCATATTGTTGTACACCTCGGCAACTTGGAAATCATGCGGCGGTTGTCCAATGGGCGTCAAACGTATAGAAAGGTTTCTTTTTCACGTCTAAACATCGGCCATTTCTAAATTGCCATCACCATCTTCTCGAAAATACACTCGGAAACTGACGATATTATATATGCAACGAAATAAAAATGAACTTTGAATTGGGGAACTGGCCAATTTTTCCTCAAACTTTTCCACGCGCGTGTCTGAGACTTTCTCTCGATGCAGAAATGCGACTTGGGATGCCTTGTTGACGAACCGCCGTCAAAGCGAAATGCTTCGAAAGCACGAAAAAGCACAAATAATTCCTGTTTATTCGCTCGGTTCATTAAATATTGGGTAACGTTTGAGAGACAGCCGTGTTATAGGGGGATTGCGCTCGTCGTCACGACGAGGAACTTGGGGATGCGCTTCGCCAGGGCGATAAGTATGTTTAAACTGGCTAGCTCCTCGGATACGGCTAATATTTAATCGAAAGCAAGGATCTTGGTGTGTATATATATGCATAACGTACGTTGTATCCCGCTCGTGACGTTACGTATAGGCCGACTGTTCGGAATTGGCATTCAACTTGGCGATGACAATATCCTTTAGGTATAATATATATATATACGTATAATCGCTGTATTGTGGATTACGAATGAAATTTTCATGATATATCATATTTCAGTCTTTCTACATTTAAATTATAGACTCATCAGGAAGTCCAAATGTCCGCTTTTATTATCCTTTTACTGTCCTCAGGACATCAGTAGGCCAGAGGATATCGTAAAGATGTTGAGAGGATGAGCGGACATTTGGACTTCCTGAGGAACTCTTGAGGACATCCTCAGTCAGATTTGCTGTTTGGGATATATATATATATATATATATATATATATTCCTTATCCCTAGTACAAACTAGCGGTTCTATTAGACTGGAAAACTATTTAGCCCCAATATTGCAGGTAGACACCTAACGTATATATAGGGCCATGATAACAATCTATGTACATAATCTAAGTGGAATCTGCCTCTTGTCTTTATCTACAGGATAAAACTGCATAGATTAAAAATCGTGAAAAACTGCTCCATTCACGTAATTTATTAATGATATTTAATTGAAACTCTTGTTCTTGTTCATCAGTATTGTCATTACTTGTTATTAATATAATTATCACAGCCATTATTTTTATCACAGTCGCTATTTCCAGGACCAACTTTATTGATATTATTGCTGTGATTGCTATCATTTTTTTTCGCTACAATCATCTCCAAATTCTTCATTTCCTTCTATTTTTCCATATTCTTCTTTTAGTTCTTCACTATCTTCCTCTATTTCTAAGCATTCCTCTCTTTTCTGCTCCTGACATTCGTTGCTAATGAGATGGACATTATTATTTTCCCTTTCTCTCCAACTTCTATTTCATAATACCAATAGTACTTGCAATTTATCAAATGGTTCATATTTATTATTATTGAAGTCATTTTAAATAGTACTGTTAAATTATTTATCACTTTTAATTGTGATTTATATTTTCGTTTACGAAATCATTCACGTTCTTTCTTTTCCATATCCGCGAATTTCAACAGACCACTTTATTTTAACCTAAAAAAGACTTTTTTGTTATAGATATAGTCATATCTGAAATTTTCTAGACAAAAGCGATATAGAAACGAGGCGGAATTTACAGTAATTTTCACTATCAAATTTATAGATTTTCTAAGTAAAGTCTAAACGGAATCGAGAGGTTTTATGCCACCTGAGTTCGTCCACTCCCGACATAAGGTAATCTACTAACGAAATCTTTTACGTTTTTGATTGCATGTGACACAAGCTCAATTTATCGCGTCCATATGGGATGATTCCTCGCTCAATTTCAAGCAGGAATGTGTCGTATCAAAATTCGATCCAATTGCTAGTATAATTGTAGATATTTATAATTTTTAGTTGGCCTCTGCATTCTATTTAAATGCATTCCTATCAAGGGCCATCCTCAAACAATTCGTACGATATCGTTTTAAACGTTGGCCCCTCATGCTTGTGTATTTGCATAGTCCGCAAGCGCCAACTATAAATAACTCGCAATAATCTAACTACCATCAGCATCAGCCATATCAAATTGTGAGCATATATATATATATATATATATATATACAGTTGTCCTTATCTAAATGCACAGATGCCATTTTCAATATTTGAAGCTCAGAAATTAGAAAAGATTTAAGGAGGCATAAACAGTCATTATTTTCAAAACATCGAGTTTTTGTTTATTAAATATTATTTAACAAAGATACTTATTGGACTTTGGCGAATTAGTATATAACTGCAATCGCATTAAACAACCTAATTGTTATCTTTGTATCTTCTCTAGATTTAGTTCTTACCTCACTCAATTTCCTGCTTCTAATGGAAAATCGATATAATTTATGTTTAGCATTGTTTTTTCTTTTGTGATACTGTACATTGTACACTCTTATATTTGATTGGCAAAGTGGTATATTCTCCATGCCAAATGAACAAATAAATAAACATTATAAAAACAAACAAACAAACAAAAGGTGCACGTACCTTTACAAACAAAAAATAAAGAATCTGTTGTACAAGCGATGTATCGTCATATAAATTGTTACAATAACAATGTAATTCAAGACCATTTTCCCAAAGTCATTATAAGTAATTTCCTTAAAAGTGCGGAAAACACAATTTCCCGCATTAGATTATGACAGAAAGTGTGAACTTTATCACATTTGGCATTTGTAAATATAACATTTTTTCACAATTTGGAATAATTATTTTCACGTTTTTATAAATAAGTGGGCATGCAGTCATATGATTGCCATGAGCACATTACTATCACCTTAAAAATAGTAAATACAAAAAAAAAATATGTTTGGTTTGGTGATATTTTTTAATATGCAAGGCTTTAATGTAAACAATTTTTAAAAGATTCACTTATAATATTCGTCATTAGATCAATCTTCTGCATCAATATTGACAAGAGTTATTATCAAATTATAACTGTTATTTGATAATTGAGTCATTACCAAATACTTTTAAAAACATCTTGGAAAAATTCAAACACGAAATGAATATAGAAGAAACGTCCCTATGCACGAAAAAAACGAAATATTTAGTTCTACTATATCAAAATAGGATATGGTATGACTGATTTTTTACATTGGTTTTACTATTTAAGTATAGTAAATTTAACTAAAATATTTAGTTAATATAACAAATGTCCTACTATTTTGAAAGTAGATCGAGCTATTTCGTTTTTCCGTACAGGATGTACAGTAATTATATAGGTAGATTTATTTATGCAGTTACAGCTGTTTTATCATCTACCTTATCTTCCTGTACATACTTGAGAACTGCAGGAAACTACACTACAGAAATCGTTTTTACCAAATAAGAGCAAGCTTACTTCCGGTGCACCTCGCGGTAGCAAGATTTTCGCGAAATTGCTAGTATACCATCGGGCGATTCGTTCCCTTTTGATAACGTCCGAAACGAAAGCTCGATTCCTACCTTACCGACGACTAAAACTTCACGCCTTTCCTAAAAGCTCTATGTTACCACCGACGAGTAATTACCAGCCCCTGTCGCTGGTGCCCTCTGGATGGCTGAAAAGCGCAAGCGCGTCATGTTTCGATCGGAAACATCCACCCCGTCCAATTTTATACGTAACCACCGGTGGTCGCGAATTTACGGAAAATGCGAGCCCAATTTCCTCGTGCGCAATTTAACGAATGTATTTATGGAACTTTCGACAATAATCGTGACTTTCGTTGAATATAACGTATATAATAAAACTTTGCTCGATTTTTCAAAAAAAATCATAATTATTCGATGTATACATCATATTTTAAATGTGGATATGAAGTTGATATTCATTTCAAATGAGAGTCAAAAGTACTCTTTAAATCCTTCCATTCGTTGATTTCTGTGCTTCATATTGATTTCATAAAAAAATAAGCTCAGAAATGATCGATGCATAGGAGGACTTCAAGAGTACTTTCTATACTTTCTCTGACAAAATTGCTACGTCTGATGATTGAGTTAATAATTGAGAGTTGTTTGGAACGTGTGTCTCAGGACCGAATTTTTAGAATCAAATGAAAATGTTGAATTCGTTTCTGTAATTATTTATCAGTTCCAACGTTTTTATTGAAAAATGCTGAAAAAGTGTTCTCGTTAATTTCAGTCTTTCTGTACGACCTCAAAATCAAGCAACCCGCAAAGTCAGAATAATAAATTTTCTCAATTCTGTAAAATTTAACATTGATTCCCGTATTAAAAAACATTTTTGAAAAATTTAAACGGTTTTAAATAGTACATTAAACAACGAGGGCGGAAAGTTCGGAATTCCATCTAAGATGCATACTCTATATTTAGTCACACCACGTACTTCTGTATTTTTCTGCAATAATATTATAAAACACAGGAAACATGCTACTTTCTGCCCTCTTTATCGGTCGGTAAATATATCAAGTACAGACCTGGCAGAAGTGTAAACATTTTTCAACTACTTCAGATATTTATCGTGATAAAGCCAGGATAGAAATTAATAGTGAATGAAAATAATGGATAAATTTCAACTGAGAACACTTCATCGTTGAATCGGAAGGGCCATTCGGTTCCTTTTCTCTCAATTCCATCATGCTTCGCGGAACTGAATGTATAGATACCCTAGAGGGTGCATACGTGGGAGGTATATGTATGTACATATTCCAAATGGCCGCCAGATTCGATATATATACGTATAAATAGCATCTGAAAATTAAAGTCTCTTCGAGTATATATACGCCAGGATACAAGTATAGCAGCAAGAAACAGTTGGTAGCCGTTGCTGCAAACGACCGTCGGCGTTCTCCATATAGCTTGACGATTTACCAGTTTCACGACCGGACCCGTTAACCGATAACGTTTACGGAAAAGCTGTTCGAGATTATCTCCGCGCGAATAATGGTTACGACTGGCTGGGTTACGGTTCGTTCATAGCCACTGTTGCTCGAAAGTTCCGTTGAGAAATAGAAGGGAAAAGGAATTTTGATTGTTGATTATATTAGAGCGTTTCGTACCAATGTCCACGATTGTACTTCAGGATGACCCCTCGCTCCCCATTATCTATACAAAGTTTTTCAACACGATTATTCCAATTTTCATTAGTTCTTCAGATTTTCGTATAATGATCAAACTCTTGTGCTTTTATCGAACAGTTTTCTTAATTACCGCTCATTCTTAGGAGCTTCTTTCAATTGACATCGCTTTTCGGCAATTATATCAATTCTCGTTTTTCTGGCAATAAAACGCATAATTGGTAGAAAGCCCCTGGTGGGCATAGGCTTACATTAGATTCAGGGACTTTTATTTTTAATAAAACTATTTATTATTCTGTTTTTAACATATTGCAACTTTTCATCCCATGTTTTTTTTCCAGAACCTTCACTTTTTGCATGAAAAATTAGAAAATTTCTGGGTGAAATTTTTCTTGAAAAAACTCTCTATCTATTCATATCAAGTGAAAAAAAAATATATATATATATGAATAAATTAACTCTAAAAAGAGTAAAATTTAACTTTATAAACATTGATAATAAATGCACTTTTTTTCGAATTCAGTTAATAATTACTTTTTAATATTATATCAACAATGAATTTATTGATTTATTTTAACTCATAGGGGTACATTCTTTCCTACCATGGATTCTCCTTTTCAGAGGTCTCTGATTACGAATCTATAGTCAGATTTCCAAAATTCAAAATGGCTGACAAATTTTTTTAAATAATCATTTTCCGATTTTTTCGAATTGTTTTTAGAAAAAAACTAACGTACGAAAAATTCGCAACAAAAAATATATATGGAATTATAAAATTATATATATGGAAAACGTAGAAAAAATGTCGGAGTCTCATTACGGAAAAATCGATTTTTTTTCCGTAATTACAAAACGCGTTTTTTACGTAATTGTTAAATAAATAAATTATTGCAATTTTTCACATATAAAATGCAAAAATATATCGGAAATAAAAAATAAACTAATACATACGTGTAGGGATACAAAAGGGTTCAATAACCAACACTGCTCGTGTACAAGAACTAAGTTTAATGAATGATAAAATGGAAGCAAAAGATTACATGTTACTCCG
>JAPYZR010004589.1:0-12034 GCA_030522945.1 Trichopria nigra | reverse complement strand
ATTTTTTTAGTGCTTACACCCATTTTTTTAGTGTTTACACCGACTTGGGTGTCATTTCGGACCCCGAACAATATTTTTTGGTGTACATTTCCGTAAGGGTAGAAATAGTACAAAAAGTACTCCTGAACTTATTGTTTAAGTGTTTTTTTTTTTTAAGTTCATAAAAAATAATCGATGCATACATAGGAGAACTTAAAGTTTTAATTTTGTACTCGTTTACCTCCAACTTTTTACTTAATGTTTTCACCTTTTGTTTTCACCTTAGTTTTTAATAAGAATATTTATTCTTTTCACCATTATTAATTTATTTTTCTAATATTTTTAATATAAAACTTTTTTAATATGATTCTTGCCTTCGTGTCATTGTTCACGTACTGCATGCAAAAAGAACACAAGACATGACAAACTTAAAACCAGCCAATCATGTTGTATACAGAATGTATGTGTAACATGTCACGTACGATTGAATGATGTAGGAAAGTAATCTGTCCAAAAATCGCTCGTTAAAAAAAAAAGAGCTTATCGTTATTCAGTGTAAAAAATTGAATCAGTGACGAAAATTATACAAAACTATTTTTACATATATAATTTCTATTGATATTATTAGGTACTAATAACAAATATTGAGCATTGTGTTTGCATATAGTAATTTTCCATAAACAAAGACCAAAAAGGCACAATGTATATGTTACAGGTATGCTGTGAAATAGTAGTAGTACATTACCTACCCTTATACTACTTATTATTTATTTATTTCAGACAAGGTAAAAAATAATTTACAAACAAAATATAAAAGATCAATTTATTATTGTCCTCACTAATCAAATTTTACGGCAACTTGTAATTCTGGTGAATAATCATTATCCGTTCCAATGATCGCTAATTAAATTTTCTGAACTTTGTCATTATTGTTCGTTGTTCAATGTTGTGTCGAGCTATATTTAATATAGAAAAAAAAACGTTATTTTACAGCACACTGGGCGTAAAATTCGTATTTTGCGCCTCGATCTAATATTTTTGTTATAAATTTTACATTGTTAAAATTTTCCGCCTATACTATACTATACAATAATGTATACACATAGGGTATTACATAGTATAATGTATATACATAGGTATACGCATTATGTATAATATTTCGATGTATAGTGTTCGTATAAAAACGTTACGGGCACGTATGTGCCAAACGCTATTTTACGCATTAGAAATGGTGCGTAAAATCGAGTTTTACGCATACTATATATCGAAATAGATATAAAGAACCGCTTAAATAAAAACAAAATAGTTTTAATTACATATAGTTTGTACTGATTTAGATAAATATGCGGTTGTGTGCAATGTTACACGTGAAGTCTACATAGATTTTTCGATACTATCACTGTAACAGGTAACAATAGATTATATAACAAGATTAATATAATCAGATTAATATAATGATCTATAATTTTGATTAATAAAATGATTTAATTTGAAGATTAGCTCCGGTTCTTTATTTTTATTTTTTATTTTTTATTTTTTTTTTGAGGAAAGGGGTAGTGTAATGTTTCATAAAAGTATAGTCTTTTGAATACTCTTTTGTCGTTGCTCAGCAATGACAAAATAATAAAATGGAAATATAGTTATATTATTATATAATTTTATTTTAAAAGATTATAAATACTTCAATATGATTATATGTATATGTGTGTGTGTGTGTGTGTGTGAGTGAGTGAGTGAGTGAAAAGTCTACAAAATATGATAGAATTCCTCCAAAAGAATTAACGCACACGCATACTTGATGCGCTCCCATTTTAATAGGACCTAAGTAAATATTAATGTTGTCATATAGAAAGCGGTCAATGATCGCTATATCGTGGAAGATGAATTTTATTGCCTATTTTAAAAATCTCTAAATACCAAAAATTTAGAAATTTTCAATGATGTATACATATATATCTTAAACATTAATTCGAGAATCAGTCTCGAATAAGCTTATTACATTATCCTGACTTGACACAATAAAGTTGAGTTTCAATCTTGAAGATCATGTTGAGATATATACTGTATATATATATATCTTAGATTTACCGTTTTGGTAGCAATTTTGGTTTTTCACTTGCATTTGAATTTACAAGATCTAAGGATAATGGCTGACAGCCAAAATTTGTTAAAAGCGCGATTAAACAAAGAATGTTGAGTAAACAAGGCGCATTAAGGCAGGGGAAACAGTAGTATAACCTTCATTATTCCATATTTACAATCAATCTACATCTATCCTATTTCAACCAAAGAAGACCGTATTTGTAGTCGATTAGGGTAAACAAAAAAAATATATCAGTATTAAAAAATGGACTTTAATGATTAATCGTGTATAAAAAAATCGTATACTTGTTTATCAACCAACATCCTATTGGTCGGATTGAAGTAGTGATTTTGATTACTCCGAATTTTTTAAGAAGATTCGATTTTTTAAAGAAATGAATACGAAACTTTGGATTTTTAATTGCAATTTCTTATTTTCTTCGATTACTCGCGATGAGGCATTCTTTGACCATTCTATACTAGGATGCGGCAAAATAGTAGAATGCACTTTTCGGCCTTGTAGAATATTATACTAGTGCCTCATATTCTAAGAAGTACAGATTGTTTACTGTACGTATTGTCTCCTTGTAGTGTACAGTTTACATAATCCGATTTATGAAGCAATCTCGTCATGAAAATCATATAAAAATGCAATTTTTCGTTACAATCGCGTATATTGCCGAAAATAAACTGTACTCGCCATTAATTTGGAAACCTACATAGAGGAGGATCGATACCCGATAATCAAGTCCTAGAAAAAAAAAATTTTTAAGATTTGATTAATATTTTGATTAATCGTATTATTCAAAAGATGAACGATTATATTGTTTGTATAAACAAAGTTAAAACGAACCAAAATAAGCTGTTTAACAAATTTTATTTACGATTAAACTTTTCTTCTTAAAAAATCGTAGTATATAAAACGAATTTTTGTTCTTTAATGATTTTTCATAGACAATGTTTGTCGCTAGAAAATAGGTAATGTTTGAAATCTCTCGATTTTACAAAAATATTTAACTATTTTTTAAAAAGAAACCGTCAATAAACGTTGCTAAATAAAAGATTCTTGCCTATATTTCAATATTTTTTTAAAAAACACTGATCCTTTTTCTCATTAACAATACCATTAATAATTTCAAATCTTAAAAGTATATTAAAAGCATAATAACAAAATATTTTTTCCAAGACGTGTCGAATTTTCTTCCAATATTTTCAACCTTTTTAAACAAAATCCTTTTACATATTAATTTCGGTAAAAATGTCCAAAAATATTCATCAATCTAAATTTACCAAATTTAAACACGTTTTGTTGATGCAACAATATGCATATATGCGTTCAACCATGAACAATAAATGTGTCTATATATACACACAAAATTGCTGATGTTATACATTATGGAGTTACGTGATACGCACCAACGCGTAAAGGAGCATCAATTTTTGAGTCACAATTATGAAGTGAGAGAATTGAAGTGTCGCGCATTCAAATCATTTTAAAAAACCCATTTCTAAAAGAAAAATTGGGACAATACAATCGGTTCGGTTTATTTACATATTATCAAAACAATCTTGTTCGCCATCACTGATTGTAGAATCATCAAGATCTGAGAGACGTACTTTGGTACCAAGACATCTTTTTAAACCTTGATGGAAATTTCTGATTGAGGTCCATTTTTGGTTCATATGGTTATGATCGTCATAGATCACCATCAATAAGAAGTATTCTTCAAAATTGTCAAAACGTTTTGTACTATTTCATTAATTAAAAAAATGAACAGGATATTTTGTCATCCTGGTTTTTTTGAATTGTTTCTTGTAATGAAATTTAATTCATTTAATTTGTACACACACACACACACATATATGTAATGATGGTATTGGTCCAATTATTATGTCCTGTGTTAATATTTTTTAAAATTTATATTATTCATGTCCGCATTGGCTCCATTTTAAATATATAAATTCATTATTTATACGTAATTTACATCTTTTTTTTGTTTTGTAAAATGAAAAAGAAAAATATTTTGTAGCAAATAAGTAAATAAATTACGTATAAATAATGAATTTATATATATATATATATATATATATTTTTTTTTTAAATGGAGTCAATGCGGACATAAATAATATAAATTTTAAAATAACTATTAACACAGGACATAATAATTGCATCAATCCTATCATTACTTGAACATATATATGTGTGTATGTGTGTGTGTGAGTGTGTGTGTGTGTGTGTGTGTGTGTGTACAAATTAAATGAATTAACTATATATATATCAATACGCTAAATTTCTAGTGCGATATATTTATTGTGTCATTGCGTTGCGTTTCTTTACGCTTTTACATCGATTTTTTTAAATTTGTTCAACTGGCGAAACTGTATTAACTATTTATACGAATTTTTATATTGTTTTTTTATTCTACTTTTCTGTTCTATCTTTACCTTTGTTTGTACAGTATTGTATTTTAAGGGCGAACACGCCCGTGAATAAATTAAAAAAAAATATATATATATATGTCCGTATTAACTCCATTTTAAACTGAAATGTTTTGTAAAATGAACAAGAAAAATATTTTGGAGCAAATGAAGAATTAATATATATGTATGAGTAATGAATATATTTATATATATAAATGAATTCATTATATATATATATATATATTCATTCGTGTCCCTATTAAAACTCCATTTTAAATATATATATATATATATATATATATATACGTATGTATTTTAAATATATGTATATATTTAAAATGGAGTTTTAATACGGACATGCATAATATAAATTTAAAAAAATATATATGTTTTATTTTTTAATTTATTTTATTTATTCACAGGCATGTTCGCCCTTAAAATACAATACTGTACAAACAAAAGTAAAGATACACAGAAAAGTAGAAAAAAAAAAAACAATAGAAAAATTCCTATAAATAGTAAATATAGTTTCGCCAGTTCATTTCCTTTCCATTAGAAATTTAAAATGGAGTCAATACGGAAATGAATAATATAAATTTTAATATATTATTATATAATTTAATATAATTTTATATATAATATTTTTATATTAATTCCTTATTTGCTCCAAAATATTTTTCTTGTTCATATTTTACAATACATTTCCATCGCATGACAGATTGAGTGCACATTCAGAAACTGAAATGCGTACACGCATTATCAAAATCCACAAAACAATTGATGTTATTCTGTCCCGATACACTATCTATATTCAAATACAAAAGAATGGAAATCGCTCTCTATATAATAATTACAGTTTCCCGAATTGAAAAATTCAAGAGGTTTCACATTCTAACAATAAAAAGCTGTATGTAATGAAGCGTGAAGAACCATTTTTGTTTTCGATTTCACTGGCAAACAATCCTGAAGTGTCGTATATATGTATCTTGCGAATCTCCAGTTTGCGGCAAAATGAAAAGCACCGCGAAATCATACATCGAAGATGCCAAAGTTTTAATATAAATCATGCCCTGACACTCGAATTTCTCATGTTTTCATAAATACAGCGAGTATAGCGCGATGCCAATAATATATCGCAACGTTGTCAAGCCTTCGTTCTCGCCAATAACCAATTTTCTAACCAATTGCAGAGCAGTTGATTACGGAGTCGAAGGGCGCGAGGTTGCCGCTTTATCGTTGCGCGGTCGCGCATGCGCCACGTTGCCGGGTCTGGCGGGCGCATGCGCAATTCATCCGTATACTCCGCGCCTCCGCATTGTATACGCTATATAGAATAAATAGCCGCGGACTGGACGGACAGTCCGACGAAAAAATCGTCGATCGCGTATACACGTCCGGTGATGCGCAAGCTCGCACGACCGCCGTCGTCTCGTCGAGCTTGTCCGATAATTATTCGATAATTGCCCCAGCACCACCTGAGGGCATTTTCGTTCCACCGTAGTCAAAGAGGAAGGGAACCCTTCGTCGTGGTGCGACTTTCACGGCTCGAACTTTGATAAATTCGGAGCATCCGTAAATCGGCCTTTTTTTCGTGACTCCTGCAAGGGACACTTGGATTTTTATAACTTAACACGGTAGGTAACGCTATTTATCATTGTTTATAAAGCATAGCCCCCCTTTTCACCAGTTTCCCCATCAAAGACCAACGAGCGCCTTTCCGTAGATCGTTGAAATTCTAGAAGAGCGGCGCTGGATGGTCTTGGACGGGCATATCTCTCGCGTTGATTCCGGAAAATCAAGGTTTCGGTAAGGGCAAATGGGAGACCTTAATATAACTGTCGCAATTGTCGCCGGGAAGGTTTGGCCAAGTTTCTATCGGAAATATCGTAATATACGAAACGTAAGCCCGTGCTTTATTTATTGCTATTCGCAGGGAATCCAAATGTCGCCGGACTCTCATTGATGGACTGAGCTAATTTCTCTCGATAACAATAGTTGATGGTTTGTTCCAATGGTTGAATTTCGGAGTCGTATATTACCTTCGATTGGCGCTTTTTTTTCACCAACAATCGCGAATCTACATAGACGTGCACGAATACGCGTATAATGGAGTGTGGAGCACCTTTTCGAATTTTGAATTACCCGGGCTCTGAGTTTACCGTGTAGGTAATAATTTTGACTGGGAAAAACACGTGTCAAACTCGCACTGTTATTGACGTATATGTCGACGCTATATATTTTTCAACGATCAAGTCAAGTTCCGAGCCACGCTCCAAGTTGAATTATTTACATTTAAAAATACGACGACGGATATATACGGATAGTACATTGCCTTTTTGATTACGATTTTATCAAATTCGTGATAATTTTACGATTTATTTATTTATTTTTTTTTTTTTGTTAACGTCATAGTTTATTTATAGTAAGATATCGATTTTCCACAGGTCCCATGAGATGAAAAAGTAATTTTGTTAATTTGTGTTCCTAGAAACGAAAATCATGTGACTTTTTTTTTTTTTTTATTTTTTTTTTTTTAATTTCACTAGATGTTTTCGTTCGAGTATACTTATTTATATATATAGTAAGTAAATATAAATAATGTAACTGAAGTAAAATGAAAAATAATTAAAAAAAATGAACGATTCCAGTTAATCTTCCGTTAGGCGAAGGTGAAACTTTTTGGTTACACTTTTCTAGATTGTAAATCATTGAAAATACATTATTCTTACGGTAAATACAGTTATTTCCAGTTAAATTTCCAAAACTTTTCGTGGATTTATCCATTGCCACCCGAGATTTGATTAAGTATAACTGCATTTAAAACTTCAGCTACGTTTTTCATGAAATGGCCCGAAGAAATTTTTGACTGTAACACGATTTGAAATTTTTGTTTATAGATATAACAGAGATAAACAAGTATTTATTTTTTCCATTCAAGAGATTACAATTTTTTACTACATGTACAGATTTGTATACTTTACAGTATATGACCACGCTTATACATTCCAAGTAGTTTTATATCTTATTATTACATCAATTCTCTCTCTCACTCTCTCTCTCTCTTTCTCTGTTTCTTTCTCACTTTTTCAGACTTTCACTCTTTCATTACTATTTACTTGCATTTTGTTTTATAGTTACAGTCTGTAATTGTGTTAGACGTTTTTAAAAATGTATACTGCAGTTTATTTCTTAATTTCGTATTTTAAAATTTTGTTGTATATATTCACGTCGTAAAATAGTAGTAAAATACGAAATTAAAAAAATAATCTCCGGCATATGTGTTATTAAAAATTTCGAACTAACGTAAAAATGGTAATAACGAATATAGAATGTAAGGAAAATAATAATGAAAAAGAGACTGAAAAGTGCGAAAGACAGAAAGATTTAGAGAATGAAAATAATTTATATATATATATATATAAGTTAGATTTTTTTAATAATTTAAATCGGCCATAAACAGTTCCATTAATTTATTTTTTTCTCCTATGTTATTTAATTTTATTTATTTATGTTATGGTCGATTTAAATTATTTAAAAAATCTAATTCATTGTTATCACAGTTTGAATTTAAAAAATTATATATAATTATATATATATTAATTAATTAATTAATATGAAATTTATTATACATTATAATAAATTAAAAATAAACTAATATGCAATATCTAAATCAATGAAATTTGGTGATTTTAAACTTATTTTTTTAAGTGTAATTTCCATTAAATTAAAAAAAAATGAACTATAGTGATAATCTTATGGATTTGACAGATTTACAAATATGAAACAATTACATATTTTTTTTAATTTTAGTAGAATGTTTAATTTTATTTAATTCATAATGTACATAAGACAGTCACTATTTTGAGATACGCTTTAATAATTATAATTATACTTAAAATAATAATAAAATTGAAATTAACGATTTATTTCTTTATTACTAATTTTAGTTTTTTTTTTTCGATGTAAATGATTAGCGTCCAAAAGAATACTTCGTAACTTGAAGAATTTTCTATTGTTATTATTATTTGTATTAATGCCAGCATTTTTAATTAACAACAATTGTTATTATATATTTCCTTTATTTCCCTTACATCCAGACATCGTAATATTTTATTATTTATTTTATATTTTCAATTGTTTTATGTATTTTATTATTTATAATATTTAAGAATGAATTAAAAAAATGTATATTTAAAGATTTATATAATTAATCATATAGTGATAAAGTGTTATTCTCGAAAAAAGTTGGTTTCTTTTGTTATAATATTCCTTCAATATTCAATTAATTTCGATTGACTTTTAGGTAATTTTAATCGCGGTCTAATCGTGTTTTGATTTTATACTTTCGTTTGTTATATAACGTGTGACGCTCAAGTTATTTTTTATTCGTACTCGGAATTTTAACTAAGATTACAATTTATCTAGTATGGGAATCGATTTTGTAGAAAACCGAATTTATAAGAATTGCGATCGCATAAAATTATATAATTTCTTTCAATTATATAATTTTTAAAATGAATACTTACTTTTTAAGATCGATGTTGACTTGTTGCTAATTTAACGTTACCTCAAACTTCCATATACAATAAAAATTTCGCATTTGAAAAATTCATTCTTCTCCATATGAAACGTTACATTTACTTTCTGTTTCTTTCTCTTCTACACCAAACGGTTTCTTACAAATACAATTATCAGGCTCCCTCAAAACATTCTAACGGTACTTTTCCCTTATCGTTTTCTATGAAAAATTTTACGGTTCCTTACACCGAATTTGATTTCATTTCATTCCAGATTAAAACTCACATTCGCTGCTTGTTTGATTTATGACTGTTGAAACATTTTCTACGCTTTATAATTGTTCCTGTACTTTATTAATGAATAGTCTACATGAGTCGATAAAAAAAAAAGAAAAGAAATATTTTTTAAGTGATACAACTATTTTTCAATTTTCAATTAATTTTTCAAACAAATTAATGTTCAACGTATTAAATCTTTTTTTCTTTCCTATCACAATTACACGGAGTATCTGTAGAAGGGAAACGCAATCGACCATTCACTATCATTGGGAACATACAAAAAAAAAAAAAAAATTGTGCCCTGAGATTAAAATGTAATAAAAGTACAATTGGTACAGAAATTTTCTTCAAATTAAAACGATTATTGAATTGGATAAAAGAAAAAAAATAATTCGATAAAGACTTTAAATATTTGATAATTTTTGTTCATTTTAATTAATTTTATACGTTTTGTTTGCCAAGTCCTATTAGAATATAAGTAATTTCTATAGGTTGACAATAACTTCACACTACAAAGAGTGAAAATTGTGTCATTCTTTTAAAAGAGAGTATGTTCACCATTTAAGAGTGACATTTCACTCTCTCTCTGGAGTGGACATTCTCTGACGAACTCCAAAATAGAGTGAAATTAAATACCCGAAAGTATGAGAAATAAATTTCACTCCAAAAAAATCAAGGGGAATAATTATCTTTAATTATCTTATCCCACTTTAGCGGATAATTAAATACTACAAAATTTCGTGAAGTTACATAATTTTTTATAATTTCCCAAAAGACGAGTCGCAATCTAAGCTGTTTTGCGCACTGTCCTACAAGATATAGAGTGTAAACTGTTTACTCGTTCATAAATTAAATATTTTACAACCTCTATTACTTAGATAAAAGTAAAAATATCAATTTATTAAATCGTACAGATTTTACATGTTATCTATTATAAAAATAAATACAAATCTCTAATAAAAAATAGGAATGAATACGTAATGATTGAAATATAAATGTTATAAACAATTTTATAAGTACATTATACGTCAAATATGATGCGATTCTAATATGATTAATGTTTGCTGTAATAAAAAGGATGCAATTTTTAGAGTATAGACGCAGCAGACCCTATAGTTCAGTAAAAAACAGAAGATCTATAAATAGATCTCGCCAGTACTTCGAAAAAGGTCGTAGGTTTAATTGTATTGAATCTGCATACAATATTATATAGACATTATGCATCACCTTGTAAAATATAGCAGTAGTTGGTAATGAAGATATATATATCAAATATATAAAATAATTGGAATTTAATATATATTTTTTCTTTAATAAGCAGATATACATTTTTATTATATTATATATAAGGGTACATACATTATGTAATACGAAACTTTATAATCTGAAAATATAATTATTAAAAGATAATCGTACATCACTTGTCTATAGTAAACGCTTATAGCTATCTATAAAACGCTTTCTTTTTTAAACGCCGATGATTCAGAAGAAATAACCACAAAGAATGACAAGCATTTCCCCATTAGCATTATTTTATCTGATAATACTTTCATGAGAACAGTTTATACGCATGTTCATGAAGAAATTCATATAAAAATAGAAAATAACACGCGATTAAATGGCCTTGAACTGTATTATGGTACATTCTTTTACGAGTTTTCATTTTGTAATTGTTTTAAAATAATTAAATGTCCTTTTAAAAAAATAACACATAATACACAGTCATAACGAGAACATGAAAATATTTTCTTTTAATTTTTAATCGAAAGCATTTCTAAAGATGGCGCGAAAGCCCATATAAGAATTGTACTCCAACGCCAGGTAAATATTTGAACTCGTGGTTTCTTTCCTCTCTTTTTTTTTGGGAACCGACCTCCGATGAATTCAAATGTTATCGATGTATGAATAGGAAGTTATTTATTCAGTAATATGTCGTAATGGCTTTGAATCTCCCTGACGCGTCGTGGACGCGCTGGAAGTGTCAATCATATATATACATTCACGTAGATAAATAATGGAGAACGTTACCGACCGATTAGATAATGTTGAATTAGAAAATTAAAGGTCCTCGAAATTTTTATAATCGTGATGTGCAGTAAAAATTACGGGTCAGCTGTTAAATTAATGGATACACATTAATGGATACAATACCCTATGTTCGCTCGTTACCGCGACAATGACGTCTGTTATAACTTTTATTAATAACATTTTTTTAAATTTCTTTTATTAATATTTTGCAAATATTATTAAAATAGCCTATACTAAATAAGAATTTCACTATACGCGGTATTTTTCGTTATAAAAAATAGTTTTATTCGATCGAAAGAGAACCATTCGATATGTACCGATAGATGGCGCTCAGTGTAAAGAATTTCGCGCAAGCTGCAAAAATCATCGGTACGGATCTTATACAGGATGTCCTATGCAATCAGTCAGAAATTCAATAGATTTTATACTTTAAATCTTATTTAAAGTTTAGTGTGGTTTTTTTCCAACTGTCGATAAGTCAGAAATGGTGGTAAGAAAGAGATTGATTACCATCTTTCATATCCGAAAGTGTAACTATAACAAAAAGAGAAAAATCAATCTCTTTCTTACCGCATCTTCTTCCTATAACCTCCTTTTCATTCAAATCGTCGGAACGTCAAACAATATACGGGGCAAAATTCGCCAAGTGTACCCGCCTAAAATTTGGATGTCTCCGATTTTTTTGAAACTTCATTAAATTGTAGTAATAGTGTGTCTCTTTAAATCCT
>JAPYZR010004588.1:0-20358 GCA_030522945.1 Trichopria nigra | reverse complement strand
ATATTTAACTAAGTAAATGTATCAAAACCTAACTAGAATACTCACTGGAGTTTTTCTATATAGAAACATGTAACGGTATTGTACAACAATTTACTTATTATCTCGAAAAGAGACAGATTGTAAATAAAAAACGGAGTAAAAAAAAACTTTTCTAATTTGTTTTTTTTTTTCACTTCTTTCGAATAGATTCTATTTTTAGGCCCAATACCAAAAACAGTCCCAAGTCGGACCTAAACATTTTTACTACATTTTTTATGAAAATTCCTAACAAAAATAAGGCATTTTCATTGAAAATTTTCAAGTTGGATCCGATGCTGGCCTGTTTTATGTTTTGGACCCAAAAATTGAGTTCATTTGAAAACTCGTAAACAATTACAAATGAAACATTTTAGTTTCCTCAAAAACCTATCAGGTGTTTTCATCTTTTTTTTCTTATCTTATACACATTTTTATAACGTTGATTAGTTGAGATAGAGAGAATGATAACAAAGAAAGGGTTCAACACTCAAACGGCAGAAGAAGATCATTATCAATGTTATTCCTTGTTTACATCTGATCTTCGTTTTACGAATATTTGTGGTAATTTGACTATTATTGAGGTTAGCTTCAAATCTATTTCAACGCACATTTCACCACTTTTCTCGTCGTCGTCATTTTATTAAAGTCACGAAAATAATTTACAATCTACTTCCCCGTAAGTCAATTTTCAGGTAACAGGAGTGTCGCCCGCGTTTTTACTACGAGATGTATCAATACTCGGTAAGGGATGCATTGTTTATTTCTGGCGTCAAGAGTTAGTTCCAAAATTTTACCAAGGCTCATTTTCTCCTGCAGGTGGAAAACCGGACTATACGTATCCAGTAAGTATCTTGGTTTTATGGTCTTTTCCCGCTCCCTCCTCTCTCTCTCTCTCTCTCTCTCTCTCTCTGATTTATGGTCGGTGACGTGCGCTGCACGCCATAAAAAGTATCGCTGACCTTAAAGTTCCGTAAGAGCTGGTGGAATTTGGAATACCGCCGGGTGGAAAATTGTGCAATCCACGCGGAGGGGTGCAGTAGGGAAGAGACGGGAATCATTGTCTAATTGATTTGCCTAAGTGTCAGTTTCAAGAGCCGTAAGTATAAGGATCTTCCATGTGGGGAGTCCCTTCTTCCAGTTCACCTACACGCCCTATTCTATACGTAGGTTAGGTCAAGTGAATACTGTATATATACTCTGCACGGAGTATTCATGACGAAGTCATTTCGTACAAAAATTGTAACGATGATTGGTTTAACGTCTACCCACTTAAATTGACTTCCGTATCCGATTACTAAGATGCAAGACCCGCAAATCTCGATTTCTTGCAGGTGTGCTTGGGAAACTTGAAGTCTTCGCATAGAAAATCTTCGTTCGCCAGAGACCCGATGTTCCCCCACAAACTGGCAGATTTCAGACTTGTGGCGCGACGGTGCATTTTTTCGACGCACACGAATACAAGTGTTGATTCATTCCGGTGAATCATTCTCGAGGGAATGTGCAGTCAAGGAAACCTTTGGCTTTGGCAAATTTCTTCGACTTATTTCTTCTTTTTTCTTTTAGGACCAGAACCACAAATAGTGTAGGAGGACAATTGTTATATCATTTAGAAACCACATATAAGAACTGATATTAAATAAAAAAAGAACGTGGAACTAGAACACAGATTATAGAGTCACAAGTGCTGATCGCGTAAAAGGTGGCGGAGTGCATGCAAGGTGAGAAATGCTAGGTGCAAAGTGCAGATCTTCGTGACGCGACAAAGCGTACCGTTCGCAATAAAAAAGCCACTACTTTTGCGACGTTGGGGTGGGCCCTCGTTCGCCCAGGGAACAAGGAATACGAAGTGCGGAAGAATCGAGAGAAGCTTCCAGATCTGCCTTATCGACATCTGTGTCTGGAGTGCAACCGAGGATGTTACACCGAATTGCATACTCGAAGCGGTGCTCCACTCGTCGATTATGTTCAGAACCCTAAGTGGCGAATTGTCAATAAATGAACGCATATACCCTCTTCGTACAGCTGAGGAATCGGTTTTTAAATTGGACTGATTTTCTTTTTTACTGTTCTAATCAGAAAGGATTTAAACAAGAGTATGCACATCTTGATATGATAAGGGCGGGCGCGTTATCACAAGTGCATTTTTCAATAAGATGCGTACCGAGCTGGACGTACAATTGTCCGAATATATGTATACGAGGATCCGAGATCGAATATCAGCCGTAACCCGAGCAACGCGAGATAGTTGCGGTATTACGGGACATTATATATGCAACGAGCTATCCTTCTCGTTGCGGAACATTGGCGAATTAATTGAAGCGTATTTATGCGAGCATTATGCCGGCGCACCGAGACTCCAGGATAAGACTTTCGCTCGTACGGCTAATTGAAACGCCACTGTCAGGCAGATAAGCTCAATTGCGACGGAGAGTTATGAGACAATATTATGAGGCCTTGTACGTCAGATCCAAATTAATTTCTCCCATCTCTCGTTCCCGGGTGCGACAGATATACACTGCGTATCTCTAGCACGAGTTTGCCACGTAGCACTCGTGTATATACGTTACGTATATACTCACTGTAAGCTCATTTGCGTTCTCTCGAATATTCGAATTTCGCGTACACCCATTTCCCGCATTCGCCCTAACACGAATGTGTATATACACCCGGCAGATTTACTGCTCGGCGCTACTCCGATTGCATCGTTCGATATTACCGATAATATTCTTTCGACACTTTCTCCGCATGGCATATAGATCGGTTAAAACGCGGACTTTCGCAATCTTGAAAGCTTACAGATTTTCAATGAATTATCGTCAATTCGTCGGCTTGTTAGTCGAATTCGCATTGCTGAACGGCAATATGCTGGCGCTTTCGCTCTCGGAATGCCGCGTTGAAAAAGAGACTTTTCGAGGCAAAACATTCAGTGTCAGTTTTATTGCGTTTTCTAACGACGATATATATATCGATACGTGAATTTACCCGTTCTGCTTCAGCGACAAGCTAAACGAAGCCCGCACTCCGACATTTCAAAACGGTATATGCGTTTCTATACACGACGAGAAATCCTGTAAAGAAGAAAATAGGGGAAAGTGTTTCTCTGCTAGAATGACCTCGTGTATCCCATTACATGTGAATATTGCATAAATGCGCAACTAAATTCGTGTAAACTCTACTACGAGAAATGATAATCTTGTACATTACAGATTTGTATTCCTTCATCATTTCCGGGATAGTGCGGCTACTATGTGGGGTATTTATGCGGCATATTCCGAATATTATTGCAATAATATTACCGTAACATTGCAGAAACATTAGTATAATATTACTGCAATATCTATCCATTGTAACACAGCAATGTTTCAATATTTCGAAATGATAAAATAAATTCATATAAAATTTTTCAAGGATTGTACATGCATATCATTATACACAGAGAATGATAAAATAGTTGAGTAGATTTCTTAAACCGGCTTGACAACTAAGAATCATATTGTTCAAGACGATATGATTTTCTGACTGACCAGAAGATGTTCTAAAATCCTCCCGGCAAACAGTAGGTATATATTTTATCCCTTAAATAGAGAACATAAACATACATGTATGTTTAAATATGCCTAGTAAAAGTGAACCGCTGGCGCCACCGCCTACTATGACCAACTTTTCATCCTGATGGATGTTGTCCTCGCCGGCTTACATAGAATTGTTTGTGTATTTAGACGATATCGTCGTGTGCTCATCATCGCTTAAGCGATAAAAATGGATAAACTAACGAATGAACTCCGGGGAGCCAATTTGAAATTGCAACCTGTTGTGTGTTTAGGACACGTTATAGATAGAGATGGAGTCAAGTCTAATCCCACAACCGTTAAAGCAGTAAAACAGTTTCCAACTCCCAAAAGCGAAAGTAAAAAACTAAACAATGTTTAGACCTTGCCGATTATTGCAGACGATTCATCATTGATTTGTCAAAAATAGCAAGAGTAATTTATTGAAAGATGACGTTCCTTTGAAGTAAACCATTTGTTATCACTACCGGTGCTTCGGCTTTTGATGCGATCTTATCGCAAGGAGAGGTTGGAAAGGATAAACCGATTTCATATATCTCAAGTGTGACAAACGATTACGAAAAAAAAAAATATACGACGGACACAAAAGAGAAGCGCCACCAAAATAATCGATGCTGACAGAAAATGTCGTTTTTAAGTATACGGAAAACGCTCCACTTTAGTCACTGATCACGAACCACTTGTTTGGATTCAAACCACAGAAAATGCCATTTTCCGTGCCTTAAAATGAGAACATAATGCACACAAGAAACCGAACTGACGAATGACAAAACAGTAACGTTCATGAAACTCCTCGAAAAAGATGAAGGCCAACAAAATTTGACCTATCTCCTAGCTACCTCCGAGCTAATCCCTAAATTGTCAAAGTTATGTCGAAGCGAACGTATGATAACAGCGCCTCAATGTCTAGGTGTCATTCACGGCCAGTTAATGGATGACGAAAGTAAACAATCGTATTGTCCGCCAAAAACAGTGAAGAACCTAAAGATGATCATAAAGATGCTCGTAAAGAAAAATCGGAAAAAATTGATCTTTAAAGATCCTCCGAATCGAGGGATAATGAATTTGAATTTTCCTCCTAGAATGAAAACGATGATCGCAATGATAATTAGCCAGTTATCAAATTAGCCATTAATTGGTTAATAAGTCCGTATATAGACTTGTTATATCCGTACAATACATACATCTATGTATTATTATATAATATAAAGGTGTCGCAAAACATATAGTAGGATTAGGCAATATTATTTCTAGAAAAATACGAAAATAGACGTAAAAAACTTTTAGTAAGAATTCAACTATGTCAATTACAAAAAAAAATAGATCGAATCAAACCGAAAAATCCTACGATAATTACTGACACTCCTCTCGCACCATCAATGATAAAATCGCAGTAGGTATCGTAGGGCATTTACCAAAAACTAATGTAGAAAAAATGATCAACAAGATGAAAAAGCAAACGATTTTATGTCAATATTTTCATTCATAACAGCAATTCAAGGATTAGACTTAAAGGGTTGTGATGGAACTCCTATATATATCATAACCTTTATTGCTACGCGATATCTCTGACCATAAGATTAATTATACATTTTACATTCAATTGTTACAACTTTCGGAGTATGTATTTCAAGTGATCCGATATAGAGTAAAAGAAAAATTATTAAAAGTGAAAGTAAAAGTAGATATAATTAACCAGTAAATACATATGTAAAAATTTGTATCACGATATTATTGTTCAACGGCGTATAACGTGGAACAACAAATTCTGAAAAATGGACCATCTAGCGCCGTCAATCGCCCAGATGAATTCACCTGAGACGTTATAAAAGGTCCGGGTTTTATGGCAATGTCTGCAGAGGAAGTAATCCATATCATAAAATGCATGCCGATAGACGTGAAGGTTCGAAATCCTCGTCAAACGTGGAAATCGTGGTACGTTTGTAAAACCGCGCACACACCTTTTAGTAGAAGCGCAAATAATGTGGATTTTGGAAGACAAACAAATAAACAAATAAATATAAATATACAGCAGCATTTTTTGTAGCAGCAGTTAGAACTGCTTCGGGCACGCCTGAAGAGGAAAGCAGATAAGACCTGCTATAGGGAATATGTACAAAAAAAATTAACTTCTTTTCTTTCACGATCGTTCAATGTTTCTTTGAACCCTTTAGACCAAAGCAGGTCAAAGTAATAAATTTATTATAACTAGATTTACTTGTCAGATTTAGGACGTAACAGGAGGAAATTAATAGCGATTACACGTGCCATTAAAGTTCGGCTTTGGTTCGCAGGTGGTGCAATCGGCCAATTTACGTATAAATTGCGATTCTCTCTGTGTGTCTCGGACTCGGGACTGTAACCTGGCGCACTAATGTCGCCAATCGGGCCGCAATGTAAGATCTAATAAAGCGACAAATCAGCCTAACGGCGCGCCGCCGACACTGTTTCCCGCGCGATTTCACGCCCACCAACGCGAGCGTACATCCGCATGGATGAGCAATCTGGATGCGGACATTACGCACAATAGAGGCTGATTATATAAGCTGCAATGCCTCCTCCATCCTCGCGTTCGCAGGCCGGCCGAGTGAGCCCTATCGATTTTCAGCATTCCATTAGCCCGATTGACTGCGATAGTTGCAATTCGGCGATCTGCCGCTGATGTCGTTCACGTTCGATTCGAAAATGCGCAATAGGTGCAATCCATCTGATGGTGGATTGGGACTTGATTTACTTCCTCGTTTCAACGCATTTTTCTGAATGGTTGGATACAGTCTCTTTTATTATTTAATTAATATCATTACATTTATAAAAACGTATAGTTGCATCAACCATGGGAATGATCGTGTCAAACCAGGAGATTAATTACTATTATGTATAATAGTCATTGAATTATTGACACTGAAGGGACGTCCTTGAAGTGGAAGGTAGATCGATAAGATTTGTTGACGAGAAACATTGGATTTATTCTAAAATTACTGCGATGCGGTAAAAGGGTATTTTGTCAGTTGCTGATAATAATTACGTTCTGATCATCTTTCTTGTTCGAATCAGACGGAAGCAGTCATTAATGTAACGTAATTCTAAGTGCTAATAATAATTCATAAGTGACATTAATGAATAGAGTTTTGGTGGTTTTTATGCAATTGACATATCGATCGACCCTGGTGGCCATGGTTTTTCCCAACTGTTAATGATACGTCAGGAAAAACGAATTCATCGATTGAGTATGTGGATTGTTCGATGTTTCCAAGTTCGACTGTCATACACGAGTAATAGTTTTTGGGGACAAAAATAGAAGAATAAATAACAGAATTTTAAAAAGAACAGGAAATATATTTTTCAACCTTTACACAACATTTTATATATTTAATCGATTTTAATCCGTATTAATCAAAGGGAATGACTTCTTAAGTGTACGATAATTCCGAAACCGCACAATTAAGTTGGTACGCGTTTGCCTGTAAATAGGCCCATTACGGGAGTAATTGGTAAATACTGGGTAGCAGCAGCTCGGCAAAACGATCGAGCAGATCTCTCCCCCGTGGATGGACAATTAAGATCTGCTTTTAGCCGTAGACCGCAACAAGTAAACTATGTTTTCGCATCCATCCCCCCCCGAGGGTCGCAGTCACCCGTATCGGAGATTCGGACTCCTGCGGAGGCCAATTGGCCGAAACGAACGTCATCTCCCATCTGTCCGAAATTTCCAACTACCGATGTATGTCTCCGACTACGAACAAGTGTATCGATTGCGAAATAACACCCGAACGGGGGTGGACGTTACGCTCGTAGCTTTTGTACGACGTGTCACGCAACGCTAAATGTCCCGCTGAGCAGTACGGCTAGTGCTGACATTACGATTGTTTTATCGCATCCCCGGGGATGCTGCTACGATTCCATCTGGCTTATTGCTGATATTTAGATGCGGGGATGCGTTTCGGAGATGTCATAATATGCACCAACGTCGATTCAAGCGGTCGAATCTTTCCTAAATAGGGTTCGTAAATCAAAGAAGCGTATGTTTCGGAAATCAGCACTGCTGTACATTTTGCTTGTTTCCATTTTACAATCGGTTATCCCGCTGCCTTAGATTGTATGATTAAATTATTATTCGACCTTTAATGTGCGACATAAATGTCGAGGGTTATGACAAAGCTTGAAAAGTGATGGAGTTATCAAAAGACGACATAATAAAGGCATAATGACGGGCAAGGGTAATGGACATATCGACTACTTTGTAATGTGAAGACAATTGGAGCACCTGTTGTCATTTCAAAATTTATTCAGAATGTCCAAAAACTGAGGCGGACACCATTTCAGGAGGTGATTCTTATTGGAAAAGTCCAGTATCAAAATTCGATGACAAGCATTTCGATTAAAAAGAAAACAATTGAAATTCGTCAGTCAGGAAATGTAAAGAGGTTTCTGCGTTTTAAATTCCTATAGAATATGTTTCCTTGACATGTGAAACCCCTTAATTAGATATCCTTGATAAAAAATATTACGAGAAAACTCAGCGATTAAGAATAGCACAGTTTATAAACAGAAGAAAAATGTCGCTTTGTAGCGGTGGAAAAGTGAACATTAGCCATCCGGCGTGCAAGTAAAAACCGTAGAGAAAGAGGGGAAAAGAGCCCGTAAATCAGACAAACACCCGAAGCTTCCGCGGAATACAAAACAGAAGAAAAATCGCTCAGTTCGCGAAGGAGATTTTAAAGGAAGAAATGTGGCGAAAAAAAAAAAAAAAAAAAAAAAAAAAAAAAAAAAAAAAAAAGAGGAGAAAAGGGTAGGGAAAAAGAGGGCGACCATTTTCCAATAATTCAGCCTCGGGGGGTGGTGACTCGTGGGTCGAGGCTCGAACGAGAATGCGGGACGGGGCTCGTATAGGTGGGCAACCGAGAGGACAGGGCTGGGGGATGAGGTCGGGGGTGACTCGGGGGGCCCGTGCATACGACTGACACTATCAAACCCATAAATACTCGGAGCCTCTGACGTCACCCGCTCTGGGTCCGATATTATACTTTATCTCGAAACTAATTCCCGCGACCAGATTTATTGCAAGAAAGGGTGAAAAAATACTCCCTTCGCCTTCCTTGCTGCCAGACTTATCTCGTTAATGTAAAATTGCCGCGCGCGATTCTCGATAACGTCTACCTCTTTTGCCGCTCGACCATTTTCATTTTCCTTTGAATTTTTTCGATGAATTTTAAGGCCATAGTTATTATACCTTTGTGGCGAACAACTAATACCCGTGTCCTATTTCCATCGCGAACCTATAGAATGAAGTGGGTGAAATATGTTCTTTTTTTTCAAGACATCCAACCAAACCTCGTTATCACGGGGGAGGAAAGTAGTGATTTTACGCTTTTACATTATCATTTTTATCGTTATCGCTGTCATCTTTGTCATTATAACGTTATAGCTTTTCATAAATAAATAAATTCATTTTTTTTTAATTGATCGTTTTTATGATAATTTCGATAGAAACCTTGAAGCTGCGAATACGACTACAATTAAAACGTAACGTCGATATGGTCTATATACGTTTAAACATATATTAGTTGTCAAAGATATATCGACAAATGGTGTATAATGACATCAGAAGACATTTATCAAGCATACATTCACCTGCTTCAACTCACCTGCGAGTCTTGCCCATCGACGAACTCAAAGGACACAGTATAGAAAAATAAAATGCGTAAATTATCATCAGCACCTGCATACAAATGGAATTAGGCCAACACGCTTTACGATATCAGCGTCGCGTATCTTATATAGGAAAATGCAAATCCTCGTATGATATGTAAATCAATGTCGAAATTAAAAGTAATTGTAATTAACTTTGCCGCAGTGTCCGGTACTGTTACAAACGAACCGATTATCATTATAAGAGATACTTTTTATATTTTATTGGGCTTTCGGTACATCTGCGCTTCAGATTTAATAACAAAGCCGGAAGAAGAGATCCATATGTGAGATTTGATTTTTATTTAACATTTTTGTAATAAATTATACCCGATAGTATTCATTACGGTTTTAATTAATTTTAATGAATATTTCGTAAGTTCGTAATGTCTTTTAATTTACCCATTTTTCACAAAAAGAAACAATTAAAAAAGAAATGTGACGATATCAAATAGAGGATTTGTTAAAAAAGGTACCTCTGTTATTGAGGACTTTAAATTTGAATTAGGTAGAAGAATTTGTTTATATTTACTCAATGAACAAAAAGAAATTAAAGTTCAAAAATGAAATTGAATGGAATAACGTTGTGATTGGATCACACCAGCCAATCACGACGTTTCTCTACCAGTTTTCTCCTTCCAATTTCATGTTTAGAACTGTAATTTCCAATAATAGAAAATTGATTCAGAATTTCATGCATTTCTATACATTTCTATTCATCTGAATTCTGTACATGCGTATGTATTTTAGATAAATGATTTTTGTATTGGAATATATACGAAATGATTTTTTATTCATTTCAATCTAATTTTCGATTCCCGAGTTCCTTTCCGTTTAGTGGTCACGTAGTCATTCAAATATTTGAGGTTAGAATATGTCTAAATGTATGATTTCATATAATACATAATAATATGAAATAATAAAGTATATGAAATAAAAATGAATTAAATAAAGAACCTTAATTCGAAATCAGAATAAAGGATTACTCTTTTACTTCTTGTATAAAAATAATGTCGTATAAATAAGCAAAATAAATTACCACGTGTGTACAAGGGAACAAATTTGGTTGTACAATGAACTTTAAATAAAAACAAAAGCATATCCAATTACACCCGAGGCACACGTTCATTGAATGTCCAGTTTTGTTAGCCTGGATGTCCATCGTGGCACTTGCATCGATATATGTGTGTCCAGAGAACGTCCGTCTTATGGCTCGGGTCGAAATAACATTTCTAAAGATTACGCCTAAAGATTCCTGTCAGTTAGCAATAGTATGCACAATTCATTTATGTTTGCAAAAGCACCAAACATTACAAATTAAAGTGCAAGCTTTTTAATAAAGCTAGCCGGCATCACTCTACATTTCTATACGTGTAGTTAAAAAAAGGAAAAAGAAATAAATTAAAACGCCTTTTTTTATTAACAAAAATAAAAGCGGGGCCTTGGAAATAACCCAAATGCGGAGTACCGGCATACGCAATTTTTTTCGTATTTTCGAAACCCGGTGCGCAGAGAGCGTATGACAGCGATCCTACATCGCAGAATCTCTGAACTAGCGGAGTGCAATGGAGGCCATAATATATCAGAGATATCATTGTTATCATTCGCGGAGAGAGAGAAGAGCACCGACTACCACTGCTACTTTTTTTTATATATATACAGACACACGCGCACGGAAAAGGGGAATTTTTACGAGAAAACTACCCGCGGGAAAAAACGACACACCAGTTTTCCATACATACTCTTTCTCAAATATGCATTGCGAAAACGGCAATACGCTGTTTGCAGCATCGCAGGCTGATTTTATCTCGGGTCCATATTTCACAGTTCATTTCCGAATTTTAAAACGTACGAGCATTGAAATAAACGTATCGCCTTGGATGGGCTTCGTTTTATTTCGTTCGAAAATTTCGTTCGAGAGAGCACCGATTGCACGGGATATTTCAGAACCGCTAGATTATATTGTGCATATATGTAGGGATATCCCTTTCTGTACTAGGTACTTCTGTATTTGTCATAAATAAAAGACAATTTTGCATTTTCCTTTTACAACAGTCTCTTGATCAAGTATGACAGTATTACTGGATGTGAAGGAGTTATTTGAATTTTGTATCGTACGTAACATTTCTACTTCATTTATGTATATCGAAGAGCAAAACTCATATCCTTCAAAAGATGGGTCATTTCTATTGTTTCGTAACTCACATGTGAAATTTTTTATATATATAAAAACATTTTATTTAAATTAAAATTCAAAAAATGATGGGGGACAATTTTCGGCCACGCCAAACAGCTCGTGGCCATCTTGTCATGACCTTTTTCGACTGATCAGATAGCAAGAACGCGAGCAATACATTTTTTTTATTGATTTCCGCACAGGAAAGCTCTTATTATTTAAACATTATTTAAAAAGAATTTTAAACTAGAATTTGCAAACCAAACAAGATATTGTGATTTGAACAAATTCACCAAAAAAAAAAAATTCGACGGGATGTTATCTCGAAATGGTAAAAAGCTGGAACCAGCAGAGTGAAGTTTTTATTCGAATTTGTGTGGTACATTTCGACGTGCACGAATATTTACGTACTTCCGGGCGTCCGCGTATTTTACGCGGTAAAGCAGGAATATTCGTGTCAGCAGAGAAAATCGCGTATCCTGAATAAGCGAGCTAGAGGCGAGACGCGTTTACATTTTTGTTCCTTTTTGCCGTCCAGCCAATTCCCCGTGAACCGAACGAATGAGCCGACCACCAGCCAACAAACCACCCACACGGTCAACGAACGTGTATACAATCCGACCCTCTTGCTTGGTTTTGTATATATCGTACATGTTCAAAACTGCCCGTTTGCGTTTTCCAAGCTTGCCAACCATCCCCTTGCCTCACCTTAACTCCATCCTCTTGGACTTCGTCGGCTCTGGGTACCTCCACCTTACTAGCCCGTATCTCTCTCTCTCTGCAAGAAAATAAAACACGTCCATCAGCAGCCACGCGATGGCCACTCGCCTTGTACATGATATCTTATCAAAATATGGAAATTCGACGTTTTATTTACTAATTCGAGGACATTTGGGCATGGCAATTCAATGTTATTGTGTTGATGATATTTTCAAAAATGCATTTACAATCTTTGCGTAGAAGATTGAAAGTCTTGGAAAGTGTTTTGGACGTTTCGGCTATGATGACAAGCCCATTCAGAATATATTTTTTAATTTGACTTGTTTTGATTTCTATATGAACCTAAAATCTTAATGTCCTTATGATTGTAGGTTATCTCCTTTAGTGTCATACATTTCTAATTACATTTTTTAATGACATTTATAATATCATCTACATCCCCTATAAATCATCCGACAATTAAAGTAAAATTGGAACCCAACTTACCTGAAAAAAAAATTTTAAAAGGTTCGAAAGATTATAATTTAATCCTATTTAAGAAGAAGTGTTTTGTATCATAAGAAAATACTAAGGATGGAATCAGATTCAAGATTTATGACCCGAAACCCTATAATGCCAATTTACGGGTATTTTGGACAAAGGTAATGGATGATAGTCCTATTTTGATGCATGGATAAGCCAGCATACTATCATCGATAATCTCCCTCAATTAGTCTCTACCTTTTTCATCAATATCTATTAAGTCTACTAAGTAGTTGTACAAATAATTGCTGAGGCTATTCCTATTACTGATGGTCCAATTACTGTGATCAGGTTCGCATGAAAAAAAAAAGACTTGCTGAATTGGCTCTTATTAACAAGCTCTCCTTGAATTTATCCAAAACACAAACTAATATTGTTATGGGATCCACTCAAAACCTTAGTTCCGTCATTCTTCGGAAAGGACTTTGAGGTTTAATATCGAGTACATACTGTCACAGATAGAATTCAAAGGCGTGACCATAATACATAAGAGTCCAACTATGCACCTCCTTACTTTTTCCATATCTCAACTACTGTTGTACTGTTTTCAACATCAAAAAGTATCCTTTTTTTGTGTCTTATAGAGAGTAGATTCATATTACGTTGGCTCTCATCCGCGAGCATATATAGACTCAATTTTATTGGTTCATTAGTTTACCAAATATTTACTACTAAAAAACCAAGAATATCTTTACAATAGATTCCCCCACCGTGAAAATCAAACTTCTGGTGTACCGAGACCTGGTACTAATATATGCTACATGTACCGAATCACCTAACAAAAGATTTCTCTAATTGATTTGTTGTTACATCCTCGAGACTTTGGAATAAATGCAAGTGACCAAACCTAACCTAACCCACGATAACACGTCTTTTTCTTTGAAATTTGAAGATGTGAAATGGCGACAATTTTGGAGAAAGCGCAAAATCCCCGAATGTATATTATACGTTTCCAATCGATATTATTGCACACTGACACGTGAGTGGTCGTCATTATGAATCCGCTCTGTTGGATTTCGAAAAATCTGTAAATGACAAATTCCGTAGATTTTTTAATCATAAGAAAAATATATACGAAAAAAAGAGTAAATGGCTAAATGCAATGTAATCGAACAGACTACTTGTGAGACCGACGGAAATCTAAGAAATTATTCCATCGCGAACAAACGGTAGCGTGAGACATGTTGAAATGCTTCTCCGCATAGCAGCATTCTCAAGTGGTCACAGTTTGAGACTATAAAACACAGACAATTCACAGCATGGGTAAAGAATGTATACTAGGTACTGCGGGAGGGCATTCGTTATAGTGGCGCCTGTTGAGGTTGGCGACTGTTTGGTGATGCCTTGGCGGTCTATAGGAAAGAATGCGACAATCATTCCGTGATATGACAGGATCAAAATGTAAAACTTTATTATACAAAAATGGTTATTTCCGATCTCCATTTTTCAAAACGAAAATATTTGACAGTAGATACTAGGGTCAAGACCCACTGAACAGTCAGAAGTACCCCTATGTTCGGTAATATTTTCTAATATACCCATGTTCATGTTATAAAACATTAAAAAAGAGAGAGAAAGAGAGAGAAAGTAAAAAAAAATATAAAATACGCGGCAAAGTCACGTATAACGATTCACTGCATATATATATATTGTGAGAAGAAGAGAAGCGAGAAAAGGTAGTTGCAATTTAATTTAAAAAATAATTACACCGCAAAATTAAACGAAACCCTACTTCATTTTCTTTATTTCTGTCTTCTATCGTCTGTGCCGGTATGCTCTATATATACGTGTACACCTATACATCTAGGTATTCATTACTGAGCTTGTACGTGTTTTCTGCAGACGACATAAATGCCGTTACGCGTATTTTTCCAGTAGGAAATGGCAGCCCGCTGCAGATGAAATTACTCTTCCACGAGATATTATATTTAATCTATGTTTGCTGTATAAAACATTCCATATAATGTGTGCGACCTTATTAATACAGAAACCATTCCTCCCACTGATTTTGTAATTGACTAAATTTTCACATAATTGATCGTCATTAAGAATCTTAGGCCATTAAGGTACGTAAACGTCGGTATAGATAGTAGAATCGCGATTTTATATTTCTTTCTTTATTATCGTAGTTTTTAATAAATGTGGTTGATTAAATTGTATTTAATTAAATGCAACGGTAAGAAGTGATAAATTATTCAGTGGAATGAATAGGTAGTTTTTGAATCAGTTTTAAAATTCTTTTGTTTTCAGTAAAAAAGATAGTAACTGATGCATTATTTATGTGAAGCTTTTAAAAACTCAAATCATTTCAAAGGATAGGTTTGTAGGAAATGCCGAGATTAACGACGGTAAAAATGGCTATATGTATGATGATGATCGTTGATTACGATGACAATGTTGATGATGATGCGGACGATGATGAGAGTGATAATCACGATTATTTTATAAATTTAAATATATTTTGTTGGCATCACTTAAAAACGAAACACCTCATTCTATGTAGATGATGAACATACTGTATTTTTTTGGATATTCTTGAACTCAACATACGTCAATACTTATAAACACATCGAAGTTAAATTGTCTGAAACTCTCGCATTTTATTAGTATACTTTATAATGAAAACATTAAATAGCATGATTGTATTTATTACACTTAACTATATTTGCACATCAGACATTTAAGAGTGAGTTTTCCTAAACAGGTGTATAATCGCTCCTTGTGTAAAGTGTCTCTCCAATCATATTCCTTACAAGAGTAAATATTTCCTATAATTGGATGTCCCTTGGTTTTCACTTATCCTTTGAAATGATATTATAAGCCCACTAAGAAATTCTATCCCAAGATACTTTTCTCATTTTCAACCTTAAGTAAAAACATATCTGATTACCCACTTTCTGAAACACTTGAGCATGAATGAAATAAAGGATAAAGATAAACATTACCTTCGACGACTATTTTCCGGGTTTTCCCAACCAGAAAATTCCATGGACATATCAATTTTGAAATTCTCTATATCGATAATTGATTAGTTGATAATGTCACAACTAATCAAGCACGATTAAGTCGAATTCTAATAATGAGTGGCGCTAAAAAAACTTCGACAAATTATATATATCCGGAAATGCCTGCATCAACAAGTTGGAAAATGAAGAATACTATAAGTATCTAATACAAAGTGTTTGTATACTTTAGGATCCATGAGATGCGCGACAGACTCATTCAGGACGATATTGGCATAGCAAGCTGGTCTTAATAGCAGTTACAATTCCAGGTCGACACTTTCCAGCCAGTGGTTTTTCATCGGCTTAAACCGTGGCGCTTTTATATTCTTCGCTCTAAATAGTCCGCATAATGGCATTATCCCTCGATCTAGAAAAAAATGTCTTCTCCTGTCGCTTCTTAGCGAAGTGTACCCTATATTTTCCGGCGATGGTGGGCCGGCGGGGAAGCTTTGTCTCAAGCATTGTACTAGCGAAATGCTTTTTATAAAAAAAAAAAAAAGAAAGAGAAGAACTCCAGACGAGAGTCTTGGGGGGGGTTCAACCGATACACTGAAACGAACAAGTACGAGAGAGAGAGTGAGAGGGAGGTGGCGAGGGAGGAGAGATGTCCAGTAACACCCGCAGTGAGACTGAGCTCGGATAATCCTGCACTAACAAAAAGAGTTGGCGCCATTATAATGAAAGCCGCGTAATGCAGGCATATTGTTGCCAAAAATCGTGACAATACTGCCTATACCGTAAGCCCCGTAAACACTGCGATACTTTCGGGACGTGCTCCAGTTTCACCACTTTTCTGGACTCACCTTCTTCGGCGATTAAACTTCATACTTAAGTATTTCCATTTTGCGCATTTTGGGACCTGTCCCGAATGCAGCAGCCGATTCGACGAAAACGACAACAAATCATCAGGGGAATCACTCTGAATATATATGTATCAAATGACTATTACAAATAGTAGTTGTATATATGTCATGTCCTAAATCGATCATGTATGATCTTCTATTTATTTGTCTATCGTAATTCAAATGCGTTGTCTTATTTTTTTACGTAATAATAATTCTGTACTTCGAATCCAAATCACAAAATTTTCTATTATGCCCGAATTTCGAGAATATATGTTTAAAACTTGTTTAGGACTTGTTTGACACGGGCATGTCATTAACAATAGTAAAATCATATTATAAGAAATTTGTTTGCTTTGAACAAATCATATAATTATACTTCCCGTCTCGTTTTCGGATTACTATTGTAAAGTTTATATTCACACCTTATCTAGTATCTGCGGTAACCATCTCCAAACATATAACTTTGAAGCTTGTCTCAACATCTAAAGCATTAAAAATAGGTTAGATTAAGTATAGACTACGAAATACTGTATAGGCTGGGTCAACAAATTCCTCAGTTATTTGCTCTATTTTATAACCGTCCAATTGTAAGTTTTAAAGATATAGCTTCTGCAATTCAGGTTTTTTTCATTCTTAATCTATATTTTCTGAATTATATGTGTATATAATTGTATGAAAAATAAAAAATTACGATTAAACTTCACTTAAGGTAAATTTGCTTGATCGTACAATTACTATGTGATGATTTCTTTAAACAACAATATATTCATATAAAAGTATAATTAGTTGTAAAATAAATGTAGCGAGTATTTGAACTTACCATCTCTCGGATATCACACACGGAAAAGGTACTACTACCAGGACAACTATACTATATAGTTGACACAACTATGTTCCTGGATGACACGACAATTTCTACGGTTGGTACAGCTATAGAATAGTAGCTCCGACATCACTTTTATTCATTACAACAATAATAACGATAATAACAAGAATAATATAATAACAAAATTATAGTAATGTTAGAAATTGCAGCTAATAATCACAATGTTAAGAATAGTATATAGGAATGTTAAGGACATATGATAACTGTGAAGAAAAAGACTACTCGAAAATTACGAAACATATACAAAATGAAACTTTTTTGTTCAAAGTATAAACTTTTTACTAAAAGCAATTTAAGAAAATCGATTAAGTGTTATACGAATAAGAAGAATGAGGAGTTAATGTTTTCTAAATTATCATTTAATATATTACTTCAGAGACCTGTTAGATATAAAACAATGACGTAATGATGCGAGAAAACAAAAAAAAAAAAAAAACATTATATTACAACTGTCACTTCGTTAATTTAGAACACTTTCTAAGCGTTTTATCAGATTTTAAAATACTCGAGCAATATAGTAGATATACACATATATGTAGGACGTAGAAATGCGTCTGATAAATGAGACTATAGTTTTAAAAAAAAAAAAAAAAATGTTGAGATTTTTCGAAAGGTCGTAATTATTTGTACAGGGGACATTTATTATAAAGTCGGAAAAATACGCCTAATTTTCTCTAAAATGTGATATATCTCATAGACAAAAGATGCTGACATGTCCCTCAAAAAGATGAAGTGGGGAAACGGTATACGATTTGAAATGGGTCCGGTTTGAAGGAGGCTCCACTGGAGTATTTGTGAACTTCTCATGAGACATGTATATATAGACAAATTTATATAGAGTAATAATATATGTACTTTAGACGAGATAATTACAGTAGAAGGAAATTTAAAAGATATTATAGATAAATCGTTTAAAGAAATGCACTAGATTATATTACTAAAAATTTATAGTCGCTTATTAATTTAAAATTTGCTTATTCGAACGATTTAATGTATAAAAATATTTTTTTTAAAATTGCATTGGAAATTTATATATTTGAAATAATTGTAAATTTTAATAGGAAATATATAATAACTTTTTCTTCTTTTCCTAGGCATTTATTTATAGGAATAGAAGTTTCCAATGGAAGAGAGCAGGTCCTTTGCAATGTCGGGTAAAGAATGACGATAAAATGGTGAGTTCTTTATAGACGTTTGCAAATAAATGTGTACAATATATATAAAATAATATAACTGAAAATACTATTATTAAATTGTCTCGTAGATTTTACTGTGTTATTATCTTAAAAATTACTTTTCTGCATCGTTCATGTATGTATAATTTATGCACAGTATAATGTGCATGCAATTTTTTTGATTACGCATTTTTGTAAATTTGTTAACTTCTTATTTAGAGTGATTTATAAGATTGTTTAATTGTTTATTAAATTTTTGTTGAAATAGGAGGTATATATTATGCATATTTAAAATTTTTGTAAATTTATATTAATTTTTAAGTTAAAAAATTAGTAATTAATTTTTTTAATTAATTAATAATTTTTTTAATTAAATATTTTTTCCGTAATTTTTTCTAAATTTATTTTCTTTTTTTAATTTTCTTTTTTCATGAGGACGTTAATTTTTAGTATTTTTTATATTCATTTCGATGTAAATTTTTATATGATTGATGAGATGTTATTAAGAATTACTTGACGAGTGACTGTTTTGAAATTTTTTAACATTTTTGTAAAATTTTATAAAATCATCGCAATTTATCATTTCTGAACTCGATAAATTTAATCTGCACATAATTTTAAAAAATCGTATATAGTTGATGTTAATATAATTTCACGTTTACAGTAACAATGTTTTTTTTTCTTCTTTCGTTATTTAACAAGATTTATTTCAAAAACAATTTTTTTATTGAAATATAAAAAAAAAGAAACACCGAAACAATTTGAATGTTTTATCAGAATTATATCAATTAATCGTACACAAATAATAAGTCGAATGTTATTGAAAGATTTTTTTTTAACTGATTAATTGTAATAAATTTGAATATTAATATGTCCTACAGTAGCGACTAATGATAAGTGCGTCTTTTTTTCAATTTGTAGATGACCGTCGACATCATTTCGATTCCCGAACCGCAGGCTTTTATGAAATGCATTTTTTAAAAGAAATTTAAAAAGTTCTAATGGACGCGTTAATAGAAAAAGCAGCTTCGTGTCCCGGTGTCTCTCGAATGTTCTTCTAATCCCTAATATTTTTTCTGAATGTTTCGAATTATGTTCGACGTTCTCATAGTTTTAATTCTTATATAGTTCAACAAAAATTATGTCAATTTTCTCAGTTCATTTTGTGCTTTAATTTCATAAGAAATGGCCCTTTTTCATAATTAATTAATTTGCAACAAGCGTATTTTTAAGATTGCAATTTTTGAAAACAAAGAATTGCATCTATTTGTTAATAAAAATATAACGTTACATAGAAACAGTACATTATTGTTTCGGAGACGTTCCACTGTGACACGGAGTAAATTAAACGCCTCGGGTACGTTTATAATTTTAGTATCGTTATTGTAACCACACTATACTTTTCAAATGTACGTTTCATTGTAATATTTCCGTAATAGGATATTAATTATTTCTGGAATTAATATGTATACAAATGTGTGTGTGTGTGTGTGTGTATAATATTCAAAAGTTTCAATATGACATTCTGAAATTACATACAGAGGTAATAAATGGAATGTTCACTGTTAGAAATGTTGGGAAAATTACGACATTTGTCAGTTACCACCGGAACTTAATATTACAAAATCAGGTTACTGAATAAAACATTCAGTAACATTTTTAGTAATTTTACTAAATCTTTCTTAAAATTACTAAACTGTAACGAAACTTTGAGGACCAGTCACGGAATCAGGTGCGCATTACGAATTGCGCAG
>JAPYZR010004587.1:0-20193 GCA_030522945.1 Trichopria nigra | reverse complement strand
TTATTTCATGCCTAGAACATGTAAAAAAATTATGAAGCAATTTGGAGATGGGTCGGTCAAAAACTGTCCGGTTTGTAAAAGAATGTCTCATATACAGAAGAGCTATACAGACCCCAGGGCATTCGAGAATATTTTGGTCTATAGTTCAAAGTGGATGCATATTTCTTATTTTCTTTTCAGCTTATCGCGAGAGGTGGAATTAGAGAGTATATATATGCGGGTAGATATATATGTCGATTAGTAATTTTGATTAGTCGAAATACCTTAACAATGATGGGTCTCGCAAGTGGGAGCAAGACAGAAAATAAAAACAGTTCCCCTCATGCATATACTAATTTACTTTGTAACGGAGTTTTCTGTAGATTCTTATGAGAAAGTATAACTTCTTGTTCTCATTAAAGATGTGTAATTTATAATATGTGAGCACGTAGTATATATAATTCGTGTTATAAAGACTTAAAACATCCCTGATAACGTGATAACAAATTTCACGAAAATTCGGTGGTTCAATAATACAGTTTTGATCGACCATATTGGATCCGCTATTTTGAATTCCTTCATTTTGCCGTCAGGTTTGTATTTTTAATCCACTGGCGGCCATTTTAATGTTTCCAAGATGATTTTAAAATATTAGGAAAATGTTTTGACGATACCTATTAGAAGAGTAGGTAAGAGCTGATTGATGCATACAAATTTTCGTTATGAAATAACATGTCGAATAAAATGCATGCATTTATTGCCTTATTTATTTACATTTAAGACGATCTAGTTATTTAATTTTCAAAGCACTGCATGTGAATTCTGACAAAGGAAGAGCAGAAAATTTTACATCAGACATTGCGACTGTGAAAATGAATTGAACGTATTGAAAAGCACATAGAATTTAATTTATAAATGTATTCATCCCGGATTTAAATACATTGGAATGTATTGAGGTATAGATATAAACACCAAATCAATTTCAATACTTTTTCATTTTAACATGGGGCGGTTTATATCTGACTTTTGTTTAGACCTTTATTTTATTAGTGTTATTCGGACATTGTCCAGACGTAGGGATCAAATCTTATTAGACCCTGCCTGGAGAATTCCTGATTGAATCCCATTATAGGGTCCATCACAAGGATTCCTAAAAAAATCCATTGCATTTGAATCATCGCCTACTGATTAAATCCGATAGGAGTCAATTAATGGGAAACAATCGGTACTTTCGAGTCTTTTATTTACGATTAAATCCCGTATAAATCATAATCAATCCGATAGAATCCTATTCAGCCCTGCAAGAAGAATTTCCGATTTAATTCCATATATTATGTATCCATCACATGGCTTCCTAAAAAAATCCATTGTATTTGAATCATCGCCTGCCCATTAAATCCCATTTAACCTCGTTTGGCATAAGTCCATTGATTCTCCTTTTTTTATGGCCATGACTGATTAAATCCGATAGGAGTCAATTAATGGGAAACAATCGGTGATTTCGATTCTTTCATTTACGATAAAGTCCCATTAAGTATGAATCATAATCAATCCGGTAGAATCCTATTCAGCCCTGCAAGAAGAATTTCCGATTTAATCCCAGATTATGTATCCATCACATGGCTTCCTAAAAAAATCAATTGCATTTGAATCATCGCCTGCCCATTAAATCCCATTTAACCTCGTTTGGCATAAGTCCATTGATTCTCCTTCTTTTATGGCCATGACTGATTAAATCCGATAGGAGTCAATTAATGGGGAACAATCAGTGATTTCGAGTCTTTCATTTACGATTAAAACCCATTGCCGCATTTTTAATAGGTTTCAATGGAAATGTTTATGCAGGGCCATATATCTTATTGAAAAATTACCCTCAAATGTCCGAAGTAGTAACAAAATACAACATATTTTCAAAGTAAAAATCCCATTGTTTTCTATTCTAGATATTAGCGATTCAGGTTAACCGACCGAGGAATTAAACCGTATAATATTTATATTTATATGTATATATAGGAGCATGGATCGGCGCCTACTACTACTGGAACGATTCCACCGAAAAGATGATGGGTATCGCAGGTCGTTTCTTGCACATGTCGCGACACGAGGAAGTGGTTTGTTCACGTCATTACACCGACTTTCCTGCAGAAGCGTGAAAATTCTCGGTAATATTCGAACATTTTTACCAGGCATATATGACACTGCGGCGCATGGTAACATCTGGCCCGGCTTTTCGAGCGCGTTATTACTCGCGAAGAAGCTCGTAAGCGAGACCAACTTTGCGGTGTAGAAGAAAACAAATGGCGCTTTTCGGCAAATACGAGAGTTTCAAACGCTCGTTTTCGTGGATAGATGGGTGATTTTCAAGAAAACGCGTCATATCGCTCTCGAGATATTCACAATTTAAGGCGACGAGTCCAATTCGTTTCGGAAGTATGACTCACACCTATATTTTTCATTTATATATTAAAATATTTTCGATAAATGACTCGGCGCATAGTTCTATATATTCCTCTACATTCATTCATTCATCCATTCATTATTTATTGTAAATCGTTTTTCAACCATGAACGTTTTCGTCGGAATAGACATTGTACACCTTTCAGTATTATTCCGCTAAGAATATTTATACGACAACTGCATCATCATTATCTCGCAGGTATCTGATGAAAAAAACGTAGAATCGTTAATTAGAGACGATTTTTCAATCCGTTTCAAATTTTAACTTCAGATCTTTTCATATGAAAATCCTAATAAGAAATTTAGAGACCTCCAGGTATATAGGCACCTATAGCATTCGTCTCACTTCTGCGATAGATAATAACTGTCAATTAAGAAGAAGACAAAATATGAGTCTTTATAACTTTTTGTACGTTTCGGTGATCATTTCAAGTCTACTAAACATTTTGCCAAATAGATTCATGAATCAACGGTTATAGGTTTTCTCTATATAATTTTCCAATGCCACAGCGCACACGACAAATTTCTGATGTTCTTTTAACGTTTAAACGGAAAAATACTATGCAAAGCGATGTATCCTGTTTTTAATCAAACTTGTAGCAAATCGTCCTATAGGTATTCGATAAAGTCTTTGTCTCAGAGGCACCTTGAATACATTTGTACCGAGTTTAGCCTGCAGCTCCTGTATACCCCGTCATTGCTTCTTAAACCCGTTCCATTTTCCTATACATTGCATCCTGCAAGATGCAATCTTCGCTCGCGCGTGTACAATTTCATTCGCGACTTCGGGCAAGCAGATTCCAGTCACGTGCGGACATTCGTGCAAGATCCGCTACCGATCTTTCCTGTGGATCAAAGTCATTCCACGCCTTTTCCGAACACGAGACGACGGCGAAGGCGTCGCCGATCCTGTCTTCATCATCCCTGGCAACTCGCTGCCAGATAAGAGAACGTTTTCGGCACCCGAAGTCTTTTATATCTTCTTCGCCAGCTTCGTTTCTCCCCGGCCTCATCAATATTCATCGAGATTCGCATTTTCGGAGTAATTTCACCATTACCTTCGCCCGAGGTTCGAAATCGTGTGCAAAAAGGTGCCGCTTCTTCGGTCCTTGCCGATGATGATGATGATGATGATGATGGTGCTGCTCTTTTTTTCGCTCCCGACACCAGAACGGCGATTGGCCGGCGCCGACGCATGGGTTGAGCGCCTACCATATGGCAAAACGACTCTTTGTTTTCGTTTCCTTTTTTATTCCTCTTTTTCTACTTTTCCGATCTCGAAGCTTTGCTTTTTCTTATCGCGTGTCTTCTTATTATCCGCCGCCATTGATGTTGATCTTCAAGTTGTTTTTCTTATTCGCTTCACGACTTTCGCTCCTTTGTGACAGTGACATTCAAATTATCTGCTCGGTAATGGTAGCGTATATTTTAGTTTATTATGCGGATGCTTTTATGCATTTTTATACATATTGCGTATACATATGGCTTTCCCAATGTTGAATTCTTTTGGAATCTTATCGTTATGTCATCGGTTTGTTTGGTTTAATGGAACTCTATTATATAAGTTTGGATTTCGGAGCGACCTTTTATGCACCTTTATGGATTAGCTGAAATTGCTCAAACTGTTTGGCACATCCACGCTATTGTCATCATGTAATTGACAACCTGAACTTGAAGATATATTCTTCACATATAATTTGTTATTGATGAAAGTTTCTTCTACATTTTCAATTCTGTAACCTATGCGTTGCAAGCTTTGCTACCAAGTGAATCAAATTCAAATTCCATAGAGAGAATCCCTCATCAGAATATGAGGTTTTTTTTTTTGAACCATCTTGAGCGGTCGGCTGGTTTGATTTTAGAAAAGTGTTACTTTCTGTTATAGTAACACTAGTAGGAAATAAGACCAGTTTATGGCCATTATTTCTGGACTCCATTACTTTTAACATATAGAGGCCAGAAGAATTGGGCAGAAACTGGTGTCATATTATACTATGGAAGTCATTTTAAAGTGTACGAATCGGGATTTGGAAAATTTCCTCTATACAAAATTTCTGAAAGAAATTCAAACGAACCAAATTAAAATATTTACACGTCATTTGTCAGTTTTCAAATTCTAAAATGTGTAAAACGAATCAAACGTTTCCGGACTGGAACAATATCGTCCTAAGTATTTAAAAAAAAAGCGACAAGCGGACAAATTGGTTCGCGATAGTTAGAAAATGTAGGAAAGATCTCTGTATATAGCAGCTGGCCTCCGATACTCTCCGGCCATCTTTTTTCGAATCGCTCCTCCTTTTTAGCCCTCGCTTCGGTAATATCCATCGCCCGGCTGTTGTTGCCGTCGTCGTGGTCTATATTAACCGCAGCGCCGCAGAGAATTAGTTTCGGTTCATCCTCGGATTTCCCGGCCTGGATAAATATCAGCCTTCGTAACGGGCCGTGGATCGTAAAACGGTGAGGGGCGGGAATTAGTGAATTGCCGCAAATGGTAGCTCTGCAGCCGGCCATTCGGACGTTTCAGCCGATTATTTCTCGGGAAATGTTGCCCCGAGATGCCCCGATAATTCCACGAAAATTCCCTGCGTAAAGACACCGGCGCGCACCTGAAAGGTGGCAATTAGCCGAGCGCGCCGATGTCGCCGCTTCTTCTTCAACTTATCTTCGTGGGAGCTATACTTTTCTTTGGTAAATCGGTAATCGACTCGAGAAATTGACAAAATTGTTTCGAAGCCTATCTCTGATGACATCTACCGCACGGTCAAACCTATACACAATAGTCTGCACGGAACGACCTATATTATATTCACATGACCTTCATGGGGTTTGATGGTATAAATTGACCTGACCCGCAAAGGTCGTAGCTATCACGATTTCGCTGAAATTTGTTTTGTGACCGATTGCAATATTGAACTTTGAGTGTATAGTCGTCATTTTGAAAATAGGTTCACATTTATTCGCATGTCCAAGCAAAAGTGGTTCGTGATGTGAGATCTAAAAGCGCTGACAGTTATTGTTACAATGAGTAGACGTCACGTGTGACATATGTCAAATGGAATTGCATCCATATAACCTAATATTAACCTAACCTATCCTGGTAAATTAATAATAAATATATATGCATTTCAATTTAAACGAAAAGAACAAATTTTATATTATAATTCCATACGTTATTAACAGAAAATATTTTAATAGTTGTTTAATTTTTATAGCTTATATTTTGTTAAAACTCGTGAGCTTTTGCAAATTAAAAAAAAATATAGTGTAACAATGGAAAGTTTGGTATAATCGTATTTATACAGCATTTATAGAAAGCGAGAAAATTCGAATTCAGCGTGACGTTCTCGACGCTAAATATTTTCACTGACGGATCCGCCCAAAGCTCATCAGAGCATGACCAATCTCAACGTCACAATATATACATACCTAACGATTACTTACCAGCCGTCGTCCCATTATTTCCCCCGAAACACGTCGCTTAAGGAAATATTATAATTATGTAGGGTTTCTCAGCTACCCGGGGCGTTTAAATTAGTATTTTCAATACCTGAATAGACGTTCGCTGCCTAAGATCCAGTTTCATCCTTGCCGCGTGACAAAACGTCGAAATACACAAACATGTATACGGTGTCACACCCTCATTCCGGAGCAAAGTTATGCGCATAAAAAAGGAAATGACGATCTATAAATAAATTTATTTATTTATTATATAATTCAAAGTTTTGTAACAAGGAAAGGCAATTTATTTAAACAATAAAAACATTTATAACGACGATACCTTCAACATTCTTATTGTCAAAAATATTATATAGATACATTAGTGTGATGATGATTACAAAACAGTCCATTAAACGTAGCTTATTCTGCGGGTAACAATAAAAAAAATATAAATGAATCCTTCAATTGGTCAGGCTCTCTGTAATCACGCCGAATATGACCTGTGGGCTGTGGGCAAAACGAAAGTTGTCTCTATTCACGAAACGCCGGAACTTCTCGGTTATCTCGCAGGAAGAAACGATCTCTAATTTCAGTGGCACGAAAAATTCCGTCTTCGAGTTGTTCGCCAGCCATCTTCATTTCGCCTTTCTTCGAAGATGGCACTTAAACCCCATGCTCCTCCATTTGTTTCTGAACCCACAAGAATTGCTAAAAAAGGACGATGCAAATGAATTATGAAGATTTCTCCAGAAAAGTCGAACGGAAGAGGTGAAACATCAACCACTTAATATACATATATATCACTAAGAGTTTTATGATGATGGCATATATCATATTTATTTATGGTTTGGTTAATTGATTGTTTTACTATCACGTTTATTAGTCGTTACTGCTAAATGTGTTTCTCGCATAAAAGTAAAATGAATTCCTTACATTTGTCAGACTTTACCCGAACGAATCTTTTAGTAAAGGTTACAAGAATGTAACATTTTAATACATCTTTAATATGCACATGACGTATATGAAGTTTAATTCTAAAGATGACGCAGAGTATAGTACATCACGAAGTCACCGCCAGGCGTCGTCATGTTTGCGTTCCTTTTTCGCAACTGCAGCGAATTTGAATTCGTTCTTTGAATCTGAATCCGTGTAGATCTGAAATAAACACAACCCAGTGTTTTATTTTGTAACGTAACCTATAACCTTATCATTCATAGTGATATCCTTTTATCTGTATTCTATATCCTAGCAAACTCTCGACTAATAAAAGGACTATGTTCCGACTAAAAATGGACTATAAGTCGCTTATAGTTGGTCTTTGACTCCATTCCGACTATATAAATTTTGAACTCTCTTTCCCTCTCTCTCTCTCTGCGTTGTTTGGAAAAAAAAAAAACATTTAAAATGGTGAAATATTCATGGGAGGATTGAGTCTCCCATAGAAAAAAATCGTGTACTTATAAAACGGTTGATCGAGTAGCTTAATTGGCTATATTGAAAGTGAAACTATTTCATTTGTAATGTTTCATTTGTCGTATTAGCCGAATCCCTAGCAGAAATTTTAGCGTTACATCTAGGAATCTGATCAGATCTGATCAGATCTGGCAGCTTGCCAGGATTCTGATCAGATTCCTAGATGTAACGCTAAAATTTCTGCTAGGGATGTTCACTAAAAATGAGTAGAATGTAATTCTGGAGTAAAAGTGTGTAGAATAAAACTCGCAGACATTAAAGCTTTGGTGAAAAGGATATATAATGAGTTTCATTTTGGGCACTTTTCATCATTGCTATTATCGCACACGATACAATACATTTATATACATTAAAAAAATGTAACATTGTTTTTAATAGTATTTTTTTTTTTTCTTTTTCGTTGTAAGAGATTACAAGTGTCTGGAAATATATCAACGCTGTTCAGTGACATTTAGGGGACCAGATTTATTATTATTGTTATTTTTTAAAGAAACTCATTATACATAAAGTAAAATTGCACGCGATTCCAATTGAAGCAAAGAGGAAAAAAAATAACTAAAAAAAAAGTTAAGAAAAGATATATTAGGTGTACGAATGAAAGAGATGGAATGGAACTCCAAAGAGTTCGCATTCGAATAAAGAGACGAGATTCCCACAAAATGGCACGGCTCTTATTATATATGAGAGTGAAAGAAAAACATCACGCGAGTCGACTTAATCATGCAACGTAATAAGAACTTATCTTTGGACAATGGCAGTCAATTTTGCGTTTTCGTCTTTATTACATCGACCAGCCCAATTATCGGCGTGTTCATATACGACCAGCGAATATCGCATATATATACTCATCTTACGTGATTGCGTGGTTGCGTATACGGCAAATTTAGGGAAGCAATATAAAGAGTCTGCTCGTAAAATCGACAGCATGGTAAAAGATCCGAAACTCGTTCGCTTTCGAGCACATAAATAATGACACCGGAGATGCCGTATATGATGCGTGTGGCATTTTTATTGCACGTCCGACACGCATTATTAACACGTCATTATAAATAGAATTTTACGTTCACTTTAAAAACAAAAATTGAAGTATATATAACTTGCATTTCATTAAAGTCAATTTTGCTTAAATACTAAATAATATTCCATTTAAAATTATTTATAGAGTAACAAAAAAGATATTATAGAATTGTTCTCTTTAATTGTATACGTAAAACCTCCCAGCATTAATAACAAACAAATGTATCAAGAAAAATGAAGATAATATATATATATATATATATATATATATATATATATATATATATATAATTAAATTGACATATGACTATGGCCTATGTCAGAATACAATTTAAAAAATTTTGTCTATTTGTTTAAACACACGTTTAAACACTTGAAGTAACAAAAGTCGCTCTGATGTATCAGAAAAATGTGTATCATTGAGCTCCAGTAGAGATCATAGTGTTATGTATACACCTATATATAGTACGCTTTTGTTTTTTCGAAAAAAGCTCAAGATGATGACAACTGTACCGTAGGAAAGCCAACTATACACATATCTAACGTTTACCAAACATATTGTCATAGAAACTTTTAACGTCATATTTGTATCAGAAACACTTACTGCTTTAAATATATGCACGTTTTTCTCGATGAGTTTGTGGTGCAGTCAATGCATATTTACGGGCGTCTACGAGCCATCAGTTTGTTCACTTGTGTATATATATAAGTATTATGCGCAAATAGGTTTTTGAAATTGACGTGACAGGTCAGTTGGAAGGTGTTTCACACGCCTAATAATTTCTTCTATACGTAAATGGATAATGTGCGGCATAATTATATAGCTTACAATGTATATATACAAGCGCAGTTTACGCTCGAGGGGCGGGAAAGCGAACACCTTCAGGAAAGTTCGCGTTACCGGGTAACTAATTATTATAGAATTGAGACGTGGGTTTATCGTGTAATCAACTGACCATGTAAACAGTGAAATAATACATATATAGGTGAAACAATTGTATTTAGGGGGTGAACAAGTATAATGTATTTTTTAAAAGCTCACACTTCCTCTTCCTAATACTATCTAGAGTTCAAGTAATTATATAATTCATCCTATATACTATAATGATCAACACTTGGATATACTAAACATTAACGTCAGTAATTCATCCATTATTTATACTGATGATTTTGCATTGTAGTTAAACACGTTTGTTTGTCAATTTGAATGATTGACAAAAGTGGGCCCGCGAATTGTAGAAAAAGAAATTGGAGTAATTTTAGAGCTTGTTTCTGAATTTGATGCGATTTAAATTATTTCCTAAGAACGTCAAGAAAAACAAAAATATTTGATTTATATTTTTTGTTGCCTTTTTTAAATGTTTTCGTTTAACATACAGTTTGAGTTAACATTTTCTTTATTATTTTTATTCTGTCCTTTCACATTTCTTCGAATCTTTTCTAACAAGTTTTTGTCTATTGTCTTCTCTTATGATCTTGATGAACAATAATCCGATTTTTTCCATCCAACAATTTTACTCACTTTTCATTGCTTTTTACTATCTTTTTTTTTTGTTTACGTTAACTTTTAAGTAGTAACAAAAATTTTATTAACTCTTTCTATGTTAATGCGTATATTATAATTTTTGAACTTTTGATTTTGTTATGATTTATATATATTGCTTTCCATAAAAACAAAGATTTTTAGTTTCAACATTCATCCGATGTTAAAGTACAAGCAGATAATCTTATCTAAATTCAATATTAGTATATTGAAAATCATTTTTAAGTTTCAGGGTATATGTTAGTAAAAATGTAAAAATAAGTGATATTTGGAAAACAAAATTGATAATATTTTCAAAGTTAGAATCAATAATATTTTATCTCATTTCCTTTGTATTATTGTTTCGAAAAGTAAATTGACGGTATAATTGACATGAAATGCTGTCAAGATTCATCGGTCATCAAATAGATGGCGACAGTGTTGAAATATAATGAAACTTTATTTTAAATGCTTAGAACATTTATTTTTGTAAAAAGAGCACTATATATATACTTTGCAAAAAAAATATAAATTTAATGCACTTACCTTATTCATTTATAATTTATATTTTATATTACTTTATTTATACATAAACTACTAATACTTTATCATTCTGCAATAGCTACTTTTTAGCAATTGCTTAAGGGATTATTATTATAATATCGAATGAGAATAAATTTTTTACTTATGAATCTACAATATTTTAAATGATGTTCTTATTGAAGATAATTATGCGATAAGAACGCTCAAATTGCTATAATTAAAAAATAAGTTATTCCAAATTCTACTCGTTTAATCAAGATCCGATACTACTCTAATAGAATTTAAAAAAATTGTTATTTATAATTAATTTTGTCACTGTTAGTTTTCTTCCCTTATTGTATTAGTTTACTATTTTATATGAATATTGAAGATTGAGTAATAAATACCAAGACTTGACTACGAATTGCCAAAAATGAAAAAATATCTTAATCGTAACATAAAAAAGTGTAAATTGTATACGGTTTATTGTAAGTTAAAATATAACAAATATTTTTATTAGATTTGTACAATTAGTTTTTAAAAATAATATAACTCCATAAATATCGGCAGACTGGATTTACCTTTATCCTTCACCAGCACAAGTCAGTGTTGCTTATAGCTATAAGTAAACAAATTAAGAATATTGATAAACTGTAAAAGCTCGAAAGCTTAAAAAAAAACGAGTCACTATGAATGTCTCCTTAAAAAATGATCTAAAATTATTGAAATTGCTGATTTGCTGGGCCGGCTTTTATGCACCATCAACGGTCTTTATATATTTGATGTTGTATTTTATACTCTTCTTATACTGAGAATTGGTGAATAGAAGAATTGATAATTTATCTGGGTTTTATATAATATGCACCTTCACATATAGATCAATCTTTTTCCTATTCCCCAATTCGCAATCATCATAAAAGTTTTGCTTCTTTTTTACTTTAATCTGCGTGTCGACGATAATTATTAATGCGAGGATATAATTCTTCAAATCCTCTTATTTTTTTAAATATTAAATGTAGCTTTGTATTAATACTAACAATAATCACTAGTAAAAAGTATATTAATGATCTCAAAAATATTTAGTTAATCGAATATCCTCTTGTATTAAATAATAAATTTACCCATTTTTTAACAGGTGACAATAAAGGCTTATTTTTTTTCTTCTTCTATACCGTTTACGAAAAAATTACATCGTCAAATTAACACATTTACGAAAAATGACACAAAATATATTCATTCCCAAAGTCAATCCAATTATTGTGTAAGTACAAAATGACGGAATCGTGAGAAAAATGGACGTTTATTCTCGAACAGCGGTCCATCGCAGCTATAATATGTTTGATTAATGATTCCACGACAAGAAATGTGTTTCATTTTTTTCAATTGCTTTAAATTCACTAAAATGGCGACCTCTTTCCGCCATTGTGAAAGCTTTCATCCAACAAGATTGCATTTTATTTGTTTAATACAAAATTTATCTAATCGTAATTATAGAGAAAATGTTTCCTTCTTTTTAGTAAATCTTACTTAATTCAAGAAAATCTTTTCTTAATTCAAGTAAATATTTACTTGAAAATAACAATTTTTTTTTCAATGCATGAATCCATGCGAAGCTTTTGATCTAACTTTGATCTAATTTTGTTGAATTTTCGTGGCAATTTCATGCAATTTCATGGTATAGAAATTTTGAATATTTAGGAAAAAATTCACGTTTTAGGTATATAGTCTTATACACGTTGATCAAGAATGGGGCAATTTCGTCTCGGGTAAAAAATTGCTCCGAAAAAGAAACTAAAATGGAGTTTTATTTCACCTATAATTCATTCATAAAGTACATTTTGATTCTCTTGGTATATTTCCATCAAAACTCTTAAATTCGATGTGGAAATTTTGCCTCATACGTCATCTGAAATTCTCACTATACAAATTATTAATAGAATTTCATGATAACGTTTTTGGACAAGTATGAGACACACTTTTCGTTAATAATGACATCTAGAATAGTTTAATAAATTCTTGCATGTAAGTTATATCAGAGATATTACATATATCGATTCATATATATATAGTAACGAAATCTATATATACAATACACAAGAGATCTATATTATTCAAGTCGTATATTTATCGTGTGAATGGAGATCGTATCATTGTGTGATTAAAAATCCAGTATTTCCATACAGACATTATTATAACCTATCGATTAAAGTAAAAAAAAAAAACTCGATCGATATTTTACAAGTTTCAGGGTGGTCAGCCCCCCCTGCGTGACCGCAAACTACTACATTTTGTGAAATTCACAATAGCCGCACCACGGGAAAGCTCCACCGAAAAGTCGTATAAACTCTAATGAGAATTGTATATATATTGTATAGTCCGATATAAAATGTATATATGCTAACCACGGACATGATTTACAGTTACAGAAAAATGGTATCTTATTAAAGACATATTTTAGTTTCAAAATTAAAACGTTTCTATATATATTGTGTTAGAGATTTTTGTAAATTTATTAAAAAAAAAAATATTTGTAATTATTCTTGTTTACGTTTGTAAAGTCAGAAATTTTAAACGTTAAATTAATATAAAATATACAAATAAATTAATCTGTATATATGTATATATATATATACTTGGCAGGAATTGCGCGACCGCCGCCTGAAATTGCTCGGCCACATTCGGGGCCCAATTCCCGGCGGCTTTCCAAAGAATAATAAACAATTTCATTAGCCGCAAAAAGTGGATGGGAGAGGAAAAAAGGGAGAAGACACGCGGTTATATATATATATATATATACGATTCGGCCGACAGTAAAATAGGAACACGTGTAATTATGTGTAGACATTTCGGCTGTGCGTGTGTAAGTGGCGCGTTGTAAGTCGAGGCATCGAACGCGCGAGAGAGAGCACTATATTATATCATTGGCGGCCATTTTGGACCACCCAAGTCGCTGTCAGAGCATAAAAAATATGAAGTTCTTTTAGGGCCGCCTTTTTTCCGTGCCGCCAGCGGCGCGACTCTGGCGGATCGCTCGTATAACGCAGAAAGGCGGCGACGAGGACGGAGAGAAAGAGGGCCCCGCGATATATACCTATACTCTCACGAGTCCGGAGGAACGACGAGAGGGACGGAAAATAAAGAGTGTGGTTCTTCGGCGGTTCTCGATAAAGAGGAGAGAAAGAGGGATGTTGAGAGAGAAAAAGAGAAATCCAGGATGAAATGGAAGGAGGAGGGCGCAAGGAAGTAAGAGAGAGATTGGGAGAAGAAAGAGAGAGAGAGAGAGAGGGAGAAGAGAAAGCGAAAGAAGGGGCATGCTGTGGATGAAGGGGAGAGAAAGAAAAAAAAAGAAAAAGAAAGAAAATAAAAGAAGAGAGCTATACACCGGGAGAAAGGAAAGGAGATAGAGCGAAGGGCAAAATTAAGAAGAGATGGTGAAAAGATGAAGTCGGGTATGAAAGGTGCACAATCTAAAGAATTAAAACATAATATCGCAAAAAGAAGGACCGTACGCAGGTACATTGGAAAGAAAGAAAGCACAAAATCTGATTAATACGTTTAGTGCTTATTTCGTATGCGTAAAAATGTATTGTATATATATACAATAAAGTTGCGAGGTTGTCTATATACGTATTGCCATCTGTATATATATATATATTGTTCGGACATTGATCGATTACATCGGAGGATTGCCATTTTGTGATAAACGATATAATACGAGCATAATTATACCTGACACCTTAGAGAGATCACTTTTTACGACATAATTAGGTTGTGGGATTTTTAGAATTCTTTGCATCATAATTTCTTATTTAAAACCAAAGAATGGTGTGTCTCTGATGGTGTATACAAATGCTGGAGATCTTTTTGTTTCAAATTTTGACAAGGTATGTACCCTAGTAGAAAATGAGTCCAGTTTTTGACTAGTTTCTGTCCAGTTTGCTTTTTCCCATGTTAAAGGTATAGGATAACTGGGCAGTGTAACAGAAAACTGGACAGATTTCTACCAGGGTATATACGATGTTCATTATACTATCGTGATCATACAAAAATACATCATTTTATGTGCAAATTTGGCTAATATTGGAAAAAGAAATTGGAAATGAAAAGCTATTGAAGCATCACTACATCGAACTCGACAGTAAAAATCTTTTTTATTCACAACTGCGCGTTCCTCCAAAGAAAAAAAAAGACATTGAAATCTATTCATTATTTTTCCTTTATATTGGATACGTCTTTATCCAAACGATTTTTCGATGGTAATATTATATTGTCCGTTTTCTTTCTTTCTGAATGTACAGAACGGAATAAGAAAGCACGGTGAAGAAATTAAGGGATGACATCCCTAGTAGAAAATGACACCAGTTTCTGCCCAATTTTTCTGTCCTTTATATTAAAAGAAATGGAGACCAGAAAAAATGGCCAAAAACTGGTATTATTTTCTACTAGAGATAATGTGGAATATGAAATATTTGTAATTGATTTTGTCATATTTTTCTTACGTTATTAATATATGTATGAATTAAAAATATAAACTTCTTCTGTTGAATTATTAAACTGAAGTTTTTTTTTGCCTACAGCATTTAAATGATATTAGGTATCAATCCCCTAGTAGGATAAGATACTAGTTCTGCCTAATTTTTCTGGTCTCTCTATGTTAAAAGTAATGGAGCACAGAAGAAACTGGTACCATATAAACTGGTCTTATTTTCTACTAGGGTCGTCTTTATGCAAGAAAATTATATTGTTATTAATTGCGATTATAGAAATGCTGATTATTAACGAACCCACGTGAAAGATGAAATTTTACGTGAGAATTCCAACCATTTTTAATTTCTCGTCTTACTCCGTTTAATGAAAAATACAATTGAGAAGGGACGATAACGGGAATTCACGTCTTGGAAAAAAAAAAATTTATTATACTTTTCAGATTTAAAATGTTATTATTAATTGCATTATTGATGAGAGATAAAGGATTATGATTTCGTATAATTCATCAACCCGATTTTTCGAAATTTAATTTTTAACTGATATGATTAGTATAAATCATGAAATAAAAAACAATTATTTTATCAGGCATTTTGGTTGAAATTTCTTGGTTTTAAACTATCCATTTTTGAGAAGAAAAATTTAATCGTAAATTAAAGTTGTTATAAATCAATTGCTCATTTCAATTTTTTGATTAACCCGCATTATATTATCCCTCAACTGGAAAAAATGTTACACTGTTTTTAAGACCATTAATATTAATGAAATCAGAAATAATTTTCTTTTTTTTTTTTTGATTACCTTATATAATATAAAAAAAATTAAAAATTTGTTAAATATTTATTTTTTTTTTTTTTTTTTTTTTTTTTTTTCATTTTTAATTAATAAAGCACCTTTTGTAGAACTTGTACTTTTAAATATGGAGTAGCCGAATTTTAAATTTATTTTCCTGAAACTGTCAAAACTTGAAAACGACAACAATATATCAAATTATTATTCGCACATCAGGTATTATCAGAGTTAGTCTTTAACTCTCAAAAAGTGAAAATAGAGCTACTCTTAAAAAAAGTGAATTTTTACTATTTAAGAGTGGTATTCCATACTTTTACAACAATTTCCACTCCAAGAAATTTAGAGAGATATTTCAGTTGATTGTACTCTTACGATGTTCAAGGATTCATGAAAATAGATGCGCAAATGTTTTTGGAGTCGCTATTGCAAAATTCAAAATGGCGGAACCAGTATGGCGGACAAAATTATGACAAATTTTCTATTTCTCGAACAAATTGATATAAAAGCGTACGTCATGGTTTTTGGTAAAACATTTAAAATATAATTACCTCCATACAAATACTATAATAATACGTTTTATACCTGATTTTTATTTAAATGTGCCAAAAAATAAGTATTGTGTAGAGCGTAACCAAATACACATAAGAAAATTGAACCCAAATCGAACTGATTGCGATTTCATTAAAATTAATGGTATATTAAAAATAGTGTAACATTGGTTGTGATTCAGACATTGTAATGAATTAAATTGAAGATGTACTATATTTTTCATTATAAATACAATGTTTTATAATGAAAATTATATATATTATGTTATCAGTCGAATTTAGAGACAAATCCACAAAATTTATTTAACTTTACAATACTTATAGTTTATATTTTAACTAAGGATGAAAAGAAATTCTACCCATTGAGATTTACTCAAAATGATACATAATTATATTAAAAAAATAAAGTATCGATAAAAAAATGTAGAGCACTTCTTCAAATGTAGGATATAATTGAATGTATTACTGCGTTCGAAAAACATTCGTTTGAAAATTTTACCCTATAACTTTAGGAACGATTTTGCTTACGATCTGAAAATTAAGGTTATTTTTTTGTTTTTTGTTTTTTTTTTTAATTAATACTTATACAGAAAGTAGGGTGCATTAAAGATTACGTGTTCCTATAACAGAATAAAATGTTTAAGTGTTCAAAATCGTGTGACAAGAATTTATGAAAAAGTGATATTTTATACATTTTTATACCTGTAACTTTTATTGTAACGGATAATATCGCAGATCCATTATTTTTAAGGAACTATTTATATAATGTGATTGAGCAAAATCGCAAAATCAGAAAATGACATTTTTAACATGCACACGTATAATTTACAACCATATATATATATATATATCCGAATTATATTTGTGTACTTTATTATTGGTCTTTATATTATAGAACTACTGTGGAATAGTTCTAAAAAGTGTCATATACAAATTGATACGTAAAAAGCGTTCAATATTTTTGGTATTTCATTCATTGTAAATGTTCTCGTACATAGCAAATGTTTCGAATCTTGTTTAGTGTTGTTTTACGACTGTACTATAAAATGTAATAAAACGAATACAATCGTTTTATTTCAGAGAATAGGCGTTTGATTTTATTACGTTTTATGTAATTTACACATTACATTGGAAGCAGTTTAAGTGCGAATGGTAGTTTCAATTATTCTTGAAAACTCAATTTCTTACAAGAGACCCCAAGGCAATGAAAAACAGGAAGGCAAATTTATGAATTATCGGTAACAAATAAAATTTACGCAACTAAAAAAAATTGTTTTAATTTCTTTTTGGCCTGAAAAATATTAATGCTTTTTCCCTTTATAATATAGGATAGAATGTTTTTTAGTTTTTTATTTCTGTTTTACACTTTCTTTTCTGTTATTTGGAACCATAACTTTAAAATTCGACTTGGAATTTGTAATTAAACGTTTACAAAACCCCCAAAGTACATAATAATTTTGGGTAATTTCAATACCTTCTTTCAATTTTCTATCCGCTATTTTAAATCCGCCATTAAATTTTTTAAATCTCAAACATTAAAAATCTAAACCATCATTTTAAAGGTTATGCATTGCAATTAAATGTAGAAATTAAATTAAATGTATAATAATTCACATTATATTTTATAACAAATTGTAAATATTTATTAAAATAAAGATATATTACTTAAAAATGTTGTAGTATCGTCTTAGTAAAAATTTATGAATTTTTTGTTTTCATACCTACGAACAGAAATGATGAAAATATATTTTTTAGTATTTAGGTTCTGTAGAAAACATCTGAATGAAAGATTTAAAAAATTACTTTGTAAATATAACAGGTTTTAGTAATACATATAATTGTGTTGAGTTCGCAGCTAATAAATTATTTTTTTAAATATATATATATATATATATATAATATATATATATATATATATATATATATATATTTTTCAATGGAATAAATATTTTATAGGACGTAATGAACCATTCATTGATGTGATATATAACAGGATTTCATATTGTTTTCACCGGGTAACTCGTGCATTAAACATATTTGAAAAAATGTATATATAGATAAAGTTTTCAATAAAAACATACCAACGAGACTGCAGTAGATATATATTGCAGAGTATTAATTTTACCGGAGAACTTGTACAGACTAATTGGTACGCTTGGCGAGAAAACGCATGTATGAAATAATAACACACTGCGAATACCTCGTCTTCGACGACTTGAACTGCAATTTCCCCCCTTTACTTAATGTCTTCTTTTCTTTCAATCGTAATATTCAAGTTTTTCTTTTTATCATATATTTTCTTTCATAATTTTATAATCCTTGAAAAGTAAACAGCACCTTTAACTCATTTTGATATATAAGCACGAAATATGCGACCGCATACAGAAAAATAAGATCGTAAAATTTCATTAACTTGACCCATATGAAAAGATAGAATTGTCACGTAGATATGCTAAAAAATTAACGTATCGTAAAGAATTGAGGTATAATGTAACTTCATTCTGAAAAATTGTGAAATATTCAAGTTTTTATAAAATGCGGCGCAATTCGTAAGATTTTAAATTCTACTTCATATATCGCTCTTGGCTTTGAGGCGAAAACGATGAATCAGAAGTATATATATATAATACATACCGCGTTTGAAATACAAATATTCGCCAGTTTATTAATTATGTTTCCGAAGAAAACCACGGCTTGATTGAAGTCAAATAAAAAACCTTTTGGAGCAAATCGTAATGTGGATGTTCTATTGGGTATTTTTACTTCTGACGTATTTTGATACATGACAGCTTCTTCTTGCAGCGAAGCTATGATGATTATACTATCAAAAATATTTTGTATAAGTGCATTAAAACGATTTCTTTGATTGATATCATGTGTTATTGACATCATGCAATAATTTATTTTATAATATACGTTTTTGATATGTTAATAATATTCATAAATTTTCGATAACACGCGGTATAAATATCAAACTCTTATTGCAACATCGAAATAAAATATTAATCCTATAAGTTAAAAAATATAATTTTATGGAAATGCACTCACATAAATGCGTTTATACACGCATATCTAATGAAAATGTATATATATAATTTTGCGGCGACTACAGAGTTGAACTGTTTTTCACCCAAGTCCTGAAAGTTTATAAAGCTTATATACACATGTACCGCAATATGGCATACCATACATATGTATTAAATAAATTACAACTTACCTATGTTGTCGTCAGAAGTTCTACTGCAAAGTTCCCTCGCAATTTCTCGACCGCAGTGGTCAAACATATTTCTCTGGTGTCAAGTCTGATTCAGGTTCATCAACTTTTAGTTAATTTTCTAACAGAAATTCTTCGAACGTTTATAATTAAAATTTAATTTAATTTTATTTATTTTACTTGTTGAAGAACTAATAATATATAGCTACATGGTCCCTAGTAGAAAATGAGTCCAGTTTTCGGCTAGTTTCTGTCCAGTTTCCTTTTTTCCCGTGTTAGGGGTATAGGATAACTGGGCAGTGTAACAGAAAACTGGACAGATTTCTACTAGGGGTAATAATACAGGATTAATAATTAAAATAACCCTACTCACTGGCAATTTCATTAAATCATTCCGTTGTGAATCTTCTACTATAGTTTTCGAAAAATTTGCAAGAAAATGTTTTGTGTTGAAATAAAATATTTTTATTTGAGAAGTATACGTGAAGGATGCATTGTAAATTGAAAATCTAAAGTTGGGCGAAATTCATTGTAATTATTACAAACTTTAACGCCCTTATGGTAGAAATTATGTCCATTTTTCTTAGATAATAATTAATTATTAGGCAAATATATTGGTTAAAAATTGTATATATCAAAAATATCCTCGAAATGTATAAAAATTGTATATTTTACAATCAAAATAAGAAGAACACTTATTAAATAAGAATTTCTTACAAAATTGTTTAATTCTTGGATAGTAAAAA
>JAPYZR010004586.1:0-21829 GCA_030522945.1 Trichopria nigra | reverse complement strand
CCCCCCCCCCCCCCCCCCCAAAGGACTCACCTAGTAACATGTGCTCCAGCTTCCGGCGGTCGACGCGGAATCTCTCCTGGTGAACGTCGTCGGGATTGGCGATCCCCAGTACGGCCGCCAGATCGCGGAGCTCCTCGCGATTCTCGGTGCTCGACTTGCCGGAGACGCTGGTGGTCGCCGTACCCTCGGAGGTCTCCGACATCGTCTCCGCGGCCCTGCGCTCACTCTGCACCAGCTCGATTGGCCTCATCCTCCTCCTCGTCCTCGAGATTGGGCCTCCTTCACTCGGTCACGTCTCTTCTCTTTCCCTGCGGATCGACACAACGTACATGAACCCTCAGCGGAGGTCGACTTCTCGTCAAATGCCTCGTCCCCGCGACGGAGGACCCTATAGGTGTTTGGCTTTACCACTTTAGACCGGGCTAATTGTCGCGCGCGCACTAGCTTCGACAATCGACAACTCGCGCGAACACGCGCGCACCGCAACAATCGGCCTCGCACTTGCTTTCTACTTTGCCGCGCGATAATCGCTCCCCTATTCAGCTTTCGCCGACGACAGCGTTACGTCAGCGATCACGGCGGCAACGTCGACGGCGACGGCGACGTCTAGTGATAAAGCGCTACATGGAAATTGGCGTACCTCCTTATCGTCCTCCTACTCTTCCTCATCCACCTCCGAAATCCGAATTATGGTTGCGCTCGTTATCGGTCGTCTCGCTGTCTCGAGCGAGCTCCCAGGACTGTCCCGGATGACGTCTGCGGATGTACCTCCTCGGGCGACGTCTTCTCTCCGAATGCCTCCGGACTGACCTGAAATTTTTCGGGGAAAATCCCTGGAATTTCCGCGAATCGCCGGCCTCCCGCGGCCAATCGCTTCCCGATACATCGGCGACGATTCTTCGATGCCTCCCCCACCCCACCAGCCCTCGATATCGTCCGGTCCGCGAGCGCACGTGGGTAACGTTACCGAGTGCCGGCGGGTGTCGATGGCCCGGGTCGCACAACAGTTCCCCCCCGCCCCGCTCAAGGTCACCCCTGCCGCCCTTGGGGGACCACGCGGGGGCCCGCAAACGTCGCGCCAGTGCGGCTGTCAGGAGAGACTCCGATGCCACGCGAGTGTCCCCCGATGCCGCTTAATGCCGATAGGCAAAGGCGCTCCCACGTGACCTGTTATCGCGCGCCGAGGCTCCTTATCTCCAAGAGCCCGCGAGACTCCGAAATGCGATTCGATCGCGCTCGTCGAAAGAAGCGAGTACAACTTTAGGTTCGTTCGTATAAAAATGATCTTCGGATCCGTTGACATACAGACACTTGCGCTCGAGAATCTCTGTCGTAACGTATGACGATTGCACGTGGTACAAAGTGCATTATGAGCGTGACACTTGAAAATCAAATAAAAAAAATACCATTTGAACCTTTAAAAGTTTTTACTCGTAATCGATGAAAAAGAAAAAAAATTACTACGAATAAATGAAAGTGTATTATTATCTGTTCATCTAATAAAACGAACGTTTCAATGAAACGTCATGTCACATCGGCTCAACTTTGCTTATCGACCAATTTCGACGAAATGTCGGACGACACACAAGAAGGTGTATTAAATCGCAGAATAAATAAAACATAAAAAAAATGTACTTATTTCAGTTTTATTTCATATGTTCAATTTTCTTTTCATTGTTATAACATAATATTATTCTATTTATACGTATAATAATCACGTTTTACTCCGTAAACAGAAAAAAGAAAGCCAAAATAAACGTAAGCACTTGGCCTTTGGAACGTCGGTCGAGAACAAGCGTATGTTTTAACCGAACACTCTCATTTGATATCGATGTTAATAACCATTAATCGCTTTCACAATAATTATGACACGAAATATTTCTTAGACGCACGAGTGCCTCTGAAAACAATATTTTTTGATTTGAGATCGTATGTCATTAGTTTCGTTAATTTTCCAAATTACTTAGAATTATAAATATGTAACTTGACATATTTAACGTGATATTCGTCGAAACTTTCGTTTCCTCTAAAATACTTATGTACATGCTGATCCCTTGTCGAAATGTTTCGATCGAATTGTACATAACAAGCATCGACAGGCATCAACCGTTTGCAATTACACTTTCGTCATTGAAATTGGAGACTCGTTCGTTCTACAAAGTTCAAAACTATTCATTTCTTCGCGCACTCTTAATTATATAATTAAAACAGTAGATTTTAATTTCGATTCACGAAATTATCTCCAAAATCATTCGTCTAAATGCCACTGGCACGTGAAGATAATAAATCTCGGAAATATTAAGCGTCGAAATACCGCGAAAAATAAAGTCAAAAAATTTATGTACAGCCTTGTAGAGATAAATTTTTACTTTTCTTACTCCGTGAAAACCAGTTCCATAATAGTTCTATTAAGTCTCGACGTATTCCATTTGTACGGAAGGACAAGATGCGTACAAACTTGAACACGTAATCACATCAAGCTACGAGGTTGTAAATAATAGAACACCATTAACACAAATGTTCGAAACGGAATTATTCCGTCAACTCCAAGCCAAGGGTGCGTTTGATGAATGACAGAACGTCTGTATTTTCTTGGATCTGTTCGACAAAATTAAAATGTCATTGATAACGTGCGTATTTCAACACAGACAAATTATTAATACAATCAGAGATTAAAGGCCGTCGAAATAAAATAAAATCAACTTGGAAATATGCTTCAAAGTATAAATAAATGGATTTATATTAAAAAAAAAAAGCAATAGAGCATTTTTTATGTTCGATATATAATTATGAAAATACGGCACTCACAACTTTGGTCGTTGGTTTACCACCGCCGTGTCCGCACTTGACGTCTATTCTAATCAACAGAGGATTCGTCTGTTGTGGCAAATTTCCCAATTTGTGTTGCATGGTGGCGATCAACTTCAAACTATGTAGGGGGACCACTCGGTCATCGTGATCGGCCGTCATAAGCAGTGTTGCTGGATACTGACCGCCATCTTTCGGGGCTCGTACATTATGCAGGGGCGAGTATTTCAAAAGATACTGAAATTGGTCTGGTTCATCTGAGCTTCCATAATCCGAAGTCCATGCATGGCCGATGGTAAACTTATGAAACCTCAGCATATCCATCACTCTATTAAAATTAATTTTTTTTGTAATTCATTTGAAGATAATAAAAAATTAATCCCACATATTTTCGTATAAACTCGGACTAAAAGTTGTGCCAGGACTGTATAATAGAATTCAGGGTCTGTTGAATATTTATATATGTATGCACACTCACCCGACATGTGCGACAGCAGCCCCAAAAAGATCAGGCCTCTGGTTTGCACAAGCGGCAACAAGAAGTCCTCCGTTGCTACCTCCTTGAATAGTTAACTTTTTCGAAGAGGTGAAATGATTGTCTATAAGGTATTCAGCCGCACATTGGAAATCATCGAAAACATTTTGTCTTTTCGAAATACTTCCTTCGCTATGCCATTTTTCTCCATATTCACTGCACATGACAGAAGCAACATTGACATTAGGTTAAAGAATTTAATTCATCTATCTATAACACATAAATGTATTATATGTTGTCGATTAAAGAAAGAAAGAAAAATTTACCCTCCACCGCGAATATTGGCAATGGCTAACACTCCATTGAATAATTGTAAGTAAACTATTCTTGTAATACTAAACGTCGGCTGAATACTGTAATTAAAACCTCCATAACCATAAAGTAACGCAGGCATTGATCCATCGAGGACTGCATCCTAAGGAAATATACAATATATGTTATGTCTATGAAAACAAATTTAAAAAATAACCGTTGAAAGTGAATATTAACTTACTTTTTTCATAACAACGAACATAGGAATTTTCGTACCATCCTTGCTAGGATAAAATATTTGTTTAGTCGTATAAAGACTAGGATCAAAGTTTTTCACTTTGATTTCACGAAGTACCTGTAAAACATTTTTATTACTTGACACATTGTTCAATCGTGCATAATTAGAGACGAGTAGGATAAAACTCACTTTGGCTGGTTCATCATTTTTAAGGTCGTTCATATAAATAATTCCAGGCGTTAAGAACGAAGTAAACTGATAAAAGATTTCCGAGTACTTCTTGTCACCGGAAAATCCTGAAATAGTTCCAACGTCCAGTGGGAGGTTTCTCAAAAGTTCTCCAGTCTTAGAGTTGCACACTTGTAAAACACTCTGTAAAAATTTCGTTGATTATAATACGTTTATAATAAACAAAATATGAATGTGAAAAACAGACCGATAATGCATCCATTACCTTAACATCATGAATATAACAAACAACAAGTTTATCATTATGGACTGCCGCAGCCCAGTCAAGTACATTGTTTGGATGTTCTGGTAGTAAGTCTGTCCAATTTTCTTCTTTATAGTTAAGTAAGTCAATACTAATTAGTTTAAAGTTAGGAGCATTTTTATTTGTTCGAAAAATGGCTTTCGTTCCATCATTTGTAACATATCCGTAATCAGCTTCCAACTTTTCAACTATTCGCGTTAATGGCAATTTTCCTTCTATTTTCACGTCGGGTCCAAGTTTTGTAAAGAACACAAGATTATCTTTACAGTCTTTTGAGGGAGTGACGATTAACCAACCGCCGCAATCTGACACTTCAGCACCTCTAATGAAGTTTATTAGAATTGTTGTCATATTCATATTAAATGTTAAAATTTTAAGCTTAAACTTTAGTTTCAAAAACTATACGTGATATCAATTTATGTTAATAAAGATATAGAATGAGCCCAGTGCTGATGTTAAAAATAACAAAAAAATGATCACTTTACTTACATCCTCCACAATGGTTCTTCAGGAAAGTCAATTACTAATATATCCTCAGATTGAGGAGTTCCAACTCGATGGTAATATAATTTTTGATGTTGATTAGACAAAGTTTCAGATCCATCAGTTTTTCCTGGCTGATCGGGATAGCAGGCATAAAATACACCCTTATTATCGTGCGTCCAAGTTAACGGCGAATACTTGACTTTTTCCAGAACTTCAGGATATTTTTCACCTAATATGAAACGTAATCAAATTTTTACGTTGCACCATTAAACTATTTATAAAAATATACAAATGAATTAAATAAATTTTAATTACCAGTTTTAGTATCAATAAAGTTGATGCTGTTCCAATCTGATCCACTAGTCGACAAAGCGTAAGCAAAAATGCTTCCATCTTCACTAAATGCAGTAGTTGAAATGGCTATGGTTCCATCGGAAGACAAAGTGTTCGGATCAAAAAATACACGTTCTTCCTGCCCAATTGCATCTTGAACGTATAATACACTGTAAGGAGAAAGTATTTGATCAAACTAATCCATATTTCAATGATAAACAAGCAGATAATCACCTTTGGTTTTGTAAGCCAGTATTTTTATAAAAGTAATAACGGTCACCGTGTCTCGATGGACACGAAAATTTCGGGTAATCCCACAGTTGTTCTAGTCGATCATGAATGATTTGATACGCTGGTTCTTCGGACAAGAATGGAATTGAAATAGCATTCTGTGCTTCGACGAAAGCTTTGGTCTCTTCAGAATCAGGATCTTCTAACCATCTATAAGGATCCGGTACCTGGAAATGAAAGAAAACCACTTAAATATGCATATACTCTATGATACCAAAAATACGTTACAATTGAAATAAAACACCATGTACCTCTGTCCCATGATAGTTATCGACAACTGTTTCATCACGTCGGGCACTTGGATATTGCAACTTTACACCCGTCATTTTCTCCCTAATCTGTTGGCAATATGGAAATCGGCGATTAAAAACTTTCTATTTACTTTTCGACAAATGTGCAATTATACAAATCAATATTTATCCAGCACAATAAGACGTAACCTTTTAGGAACAAGGAAACGTTTCTTGATCGCTACACCCCTGATAAGGATAGCGAGAGAAAATATCAGAAAACTGAGAGCTGACGAACCTGAATAGTGGCCGTTGAAAATCTACGATAATTTAATGCACCTAAAATAAACCTTTTGGCAGTCAACGATTTCGTCGGAGAGTATTGGAAAGGCGGTTGGAAGAACAGTTTTTGTGTTCTGTGCCAGTCGCCAGGAATGACATTACGAATTTTGAGACTCGGGAATTGTGCGCCGCTCTGTTGTCGAAAACAGCGAACTACAAAAGCGCCGCCGCTGGAATTCACGGTGTTCCCGATAATCGCGGTCAAAATTCGCGACATTATTGATTATGGAACAACAGGAAATCTATTCACGGCGAAAATCGAGTTTACCAAGAAACTCGCTGAATTTTCTGTTCGTCCGTCGTCATCGCTGCTTATAGCGTTTCTATAAACATCCGCATTGGCGGACTGACGACTTCCTTCTCCTTGTATCTTACCGCGAAAACTGATAAATTAAAATGCCCAGTTATCACGAGAAATGTCGACCTATTGTCGCACTGACGACGTACAAAATTCGGATGAGAAAAGATTTTGAGGTTATATGCATATGCAATACCTGACGCGTTACCGCGCTTTACTTGGGTTTGAATCGTTTGAATCAATCTCGAATAAAGTCTTCGGACATTTGTTCGAACACTTGTCGCGTGCTACTGATCTTCTGCAGACGGCACCGAGAAGAACACGGAAACATCTAAATATGGGACGCGGAGCTTTAATAGTCCTGGAAGGATGCGATCGTGCAGGAAAATCTTCCCAGAGTAAACTGCTTCTACAGGCGCTACACTTTCGCGGCATTTCGGCTGTATCTCATTGCTTTCCTGGTGAGATGACATTCCTATTCTTTCATTTTACGGATAATTTGTTTCCAATACTTTCTATTAACGATGATAATAGATATCGTGCATTATGTATGCGTTTTTAACTTAAGATTTACGTTTTGTACGCAGTACTTTATGCCAATTGTATTTGACCTTGTAAACAGTTCCGATTTCCATTGTAAAAAATACGAATTTGAAACTGCGTTTACAACAAGTTACATTATATTTAGCAAGTACATATCTTAAATTAATGCTTTTTACAATAATGTATGGTGCTGAAATTAAATGATCATCTTGTATTATAAATCAAAATATAATTGCTCCATTTTATGATATGTCTTCGTCATAATTTGTATATCATATATATGAAGATATTGGTTTTATCTATATTTACGTAATTGTAGAGATGAAGTGTACGAATCTGAAAATGATCTTACTCAGTTAAATATTTTTAATTTATCCTTTCTTAGTTCGTGCGAACCTGTCGCATCTTTTATTTGCATCGTAACAATTGCTTCAAATTTACTTATAACATCGACCTTAATCAATCACAGACATATTTCAAGAGACTATTTAAATTTCTATTTTGCTTTCTTAGCTTAATCGATGTTTTATTCATTTTGCTTATTTACAGACAAGGCTTTACCGTAAAACACAATTATCCAAATAATATTAATCAATAATATAAACAATATAAAAAAAGAATATAACGAAATACCAAAATAATATTAATCAAAATATAATGAATTATAGGTATTTAAATCAGATAAAGCTGAGAAGCGACTAAGCTATGTTAACAAAAGTATTAATGTTACTTTATTACGTTCAATTTCTTTCGTAACATTATTAAATACATATTCGAAAAAAGGTGAAAACCATTTATTTAAATTTCTGATAATTTTTCATTAAACATATATATATATAACAGATGTTAATTCTTGGTTTTGTTCTTTATCGTGTTAATTATATATTGTTTACATTGGTTATAAACTATGTGCCTCAAGTTCGGTTCGTTAAAGTTGAACGAAAATTTTGGACAACAAATTTTATTATCTCTGGTTTAAAAAATCTTATAATAATATCATTTATTTTTTCAAATTTTCGTTCTACTTGAACGATCTGAACTTCAGAAGAATTATTAACATAATTTATTTGTAATTTGAAAGTTTCATATTATTCGAATTGAAGCATTTGCATATGAATGTATAAACCAAAAATTATAGAATTAAATGAAAGAAGGTAAATATACATATATATGTATATGTGCAACTCATCAGTATATTACAAATCTATATTAAATTCTCTAAATTCTCCCAATTAGTGACAAGGTTATCACAAAAACAAATCTTAGGTTTAAATGTTTTATTAAATTATAATAATAATAACGAATATAAGATGAAACCTCAGCTTTATCCAAAAATTATGAGTCCATAATTATCAAAGATTGTATACATAGTAGAAAATCATAATTAATTAAAAGTCGCTTCGCAGCATTTGTAGTTATACTGACTTTCCATTATGCATTATATACTTATAACATATTGACTCATGCATAGTTGATTTAGACTCAGTATATGTTAATATGCAAAGATTGGATCATATTGTGTGTATTAAATTTTATATAAAATATATTGTTCCTTTCAGATCGAAAGACTAAGATCGGTTCACTGATCGATGAGTATTTATCAAACAAGGAAGAACTTGCACCAGAAACTGTACATTTATTATTTTCTGCCAATCGTTGGGAGCGTCAAGAATATATTTCGAAAGTTATTGAATCAGGAGTTACAATTATTTTAGACAGGTACATTCCAAATCAGCTTTAGTTAAATTGTACTACTATTTATGACAACCTTCAATTTTTCTTTTTATAAATGTACTTTTTATAAAGTAAAATCTTTTTTATAATTGTATTAAATATAATAAATTAATTTAACATTAAATTCATATAATTTGTATAGTAAATAAAACAAATTAAATAATGCTTCACAGATACGCAGCATCTGGTGCAGCATACACCGCAGCAACAACAGGACGGGATCTTGCGTGGTGTAAGGAGCCTGATAGAGGTTTACCTGCTCCAGATCTGGTAGTTTATTTGAACGTCAGCGAGGAGTTTCAAAAACAGAGGAGTAATTGGGGAGAAGAAAGGTTTGAGAAACAGGAAACTCAGAAGAAAGTGGCCAAGAATTTCGAAATGCTGCGGGATAAATCTTGGGTCACGGTCAATGCCAATCTCCTTATTCCAGAAATTCACGAGCTGGTGCTGAAAGAAGTGCTGAAGACTATCAAAAATGTTGAAAATAAACCGTTGCGAGAGTTGTATAGATCTTAATTTTTGTATGCTCTCTGGCATTTTCAACTTTTGATCCAAATTTAATGAATATTTAGTTGTAATTAAGTGAGAATTAATGTTTATAGACTATATTTTTTGTTGTTTGTTTTACTTGTTATACCTTTTTTGTAAAATTTTTTGTTATCGTTTCACATTATCTAAGTCATAAAATTCATACAAAAAATTGTTACCTGACTTTTATGTTGTAAAAGTTATATTATTCATTGTAATAATTGTAAATTTAATATGTAGATATTTAAAATTTTAAAAAATATAGCGCCAACTCCATTTGATTGCAACTAATATTCATTAAAATTTGATTCTTTTAAGAGGCACTTTACGTTACTATTGACGAATGCAAGATTTGTACATTGAATAATTTATTTTTTGCACTGAAATAATTATGAGATGCATGTGAAAGAACATAAACCCATAAAAGTCAGTACATTTTTATGCTAAAAAAACAATGCCAGGCTGAGCCTCGTATATATTAATAAATGTGAATAGAAACTGAATAAGGAAATTATGAAAATGATATTGTTAATTACGAAAAATTTATAAATTTGATTGAATTGAAAATGTACTTTTATACGTCTTTTACAAATTCCCTCTGCAAAATAATTTTTTTAGAAAAATCTACGATTAATATTAATGAAACATGTTTTCATTATTTCAATGCTCTTGTAACCATTTCACAATTAGTGCAGATTTGAGTAAATTTCATATTAATAACAATTTATAAAAATAATCAGTTACGATAATACTGATCTAACTGCGCATAATCATATACAAACAATATACGTATGTATAAAGGACAAATATTCCGGACAAAAATTGAACGATAAAGCAATAAAATAAAAAGTTATACGATCGTTTTTTTCGTAATCCAATCTTACAGCCAATAAGAGCACAACTATATGTATATATATGACGCGCCGAAAGCCGGATGAAAATCGGATCCCTTTTCCAATCCCTTCTAAACTCGAGAAGCTCGAAACTCGCCAATATAATCTCACCACTAATTCCGATACATCGACTGTGCCAGGATACCCTCGAATTAGCCATTATCGAGATTCATGTGGTGAATCGATGTCAGTAGATACCACTTTATTCCTACGGGTTAAAGCGTGAACCACTAATTATTTTCTAGTTACTTTTTTTTTTAAATATATTTAAATGTCAATTTTCAATAAACTTTCATCGACTGCTTCTTTTTTTATATTATTGATATCGTATAGTTCTATCATTTCTTCTTCTTCTTCAAGCAGAAATCTTATAACGAATGCAAATTCTCATGCATTGGTACTAAAATTTTATATTCTTTTGGAATAGGGTATCAGAATTTGTCTAGAATTAGTGCTTAAAAAGTTGTAACAATTTTTAGATCGAAACCGGACAGAAAAATGTTCGAGTAAATTTTATTATGATACAAATAGGGTCCAGAAGGTAAAATTTAATATAGAGATGCCAAAAATGTCTGAAATTAAATGTTTTTTTTTTTTTTAATTTCAGGACACTTTAAATGAATAACAAAAACCATATAAGCTTTTTTCAAAATAAAAATACTAATACCTAGCGAAAAGTTTTTAGAATTCATCGAATAAAATAGATTTTTTTTAGTTTTTTTTTCAGATTTTTTGACATTTTCAACAATTTTTTACTTGGATTTATTGAAAATTTATAAAATTTACGACTATTTTTTAAAAAGGCAAATTTAACATTTTTGACCCTTAAAACCATAAAAATTCAGATTTGTCAAAATTTTATGGCACATATAGGTATATTTATATATATATATATGTTTTTTTTTTTTTCATTTTAAAGGTATAACCATGGATTATCGTTATTTTTACGTAGTACAACCAAATTCGTTAAAAAAAAAAATAAGATATGGATTTTGTAGATTTTTTGTGATCTTTCTAGTAAAAATTTAATTTTCACATATATACATATAATATATACAAATAATTGTAATTTCATTTTTAAAATCATTTTTTCGATTTGTTCACACCTTCAAAATATTCTGAGAAAGGTACAGAAAAAGCTCATTCGAGTAAGAAACTACTAGTAAATACAAAACACGATAAAGTAAAATCAGTCGCAAAAAGAATGCCCCTGGATTATATGTAAATGCATATAACTAGGGGGCCATCTTCCTCAACTTCCTCCACATTCAACTACGTGTATCTCCCATCAATTACAATCATGCTGTTGTATTAAGTTGAATGATTTTTAGACTTTATTTCAGTCTTGGTTTTTATTGAGAAGAAACAAAAATTTATAACGTGTGTAGCGTACAATGTACGTCCGTCTCGATTTAATTGACAATAAGACCTTCTGGTCACCGCCTGGCGAAAGACCGTGGGGCGTGGTCTTCCGTCTTACAAAACACCGTTCAAACGTGTAAACATAAATAATAACTGTCATACGAGCGCTCACCAAGTGTTGTCACTGTCTATAATACTATCATTGCTATCAAACAAATAAATTCAATTTGATTATAATAAAATAATTATATTACATCATATAAGTTTCTTATGAATACATGCATGATGCATCAAACAGAGAATAATTTATATCCGCTTTAGATATGACAATTATGACAATTATATGATTAACGGGGTCTAATTATGTGCCAAACTTCAATAAAACAAGTTTTTCGCGTTTTCTCGCGAAATTCTCGCGCCTTTATTAGGACTACCATTAAATATTGTATTATTTTGAGAATTCAGTGGACTAAAACGTAAGGTGAGATTTCGAAAATCGAAAATGGCGAATCCAAAATGGTCTACTATATGTAAACGTTTTTGAGGTTGCTTGATAATTATATCCCAGTAAATAAACGAAAAAGTATTCATTTGTTTTTGAACGTGAATACTATTTAATGCTTCCCCATTGTTCTCAATCCTATTTTTGAAATCTCAATACTTCTTCGTTTACTGGGATATGAATCCGAGGTTTGATTTTATTCACAATTCAAAATGGCGAATTCAAAATGGCGAGGGGGAAGTGGATAACTTTCAGAATAAAAAATAATTTTTATTTTTTTAATGTGAATTCTATATAATATTAAAATTATTTTCAAATCAATATTTTTAGTATACTGAACTGCTAAAATAGTATACATAGAAGAACTCGTAATAAAAACGCGAGAAGAGCGAGAATTTTTTTTTAATCTTTCTTTAGATGGAACGAAAAGTTTCTTTGGGTTACATTATAAAATTGAAGGAAAAGATACTCGCAATATAGAATATCCGAGAAAGATGGCCCCTCTGTTGTATGCATTTACGTATAATTCAGGGGTCTTCTTTGTAGGTCTGGATCCGATAGTCTCGGAGAAAAGAAAATAAATTCATTATTAATGCAGTAAAAAATTCAATGCAGTTAAGAACTCCTTTTTATTTTGCTATCTGATAGTTCAATTTGAAAAGATGTGGAAGATTCTGTAGTAACCAATACAACCATTTGAAACCTATACCCTCCCAGATAGCAAAATAAAAAGGAGTTCAGAATGATCTCGGAATGCGCTCCAAAAGAGGTCAGATGCGCCACTTTCTGAGAATTTTCTGAGAATTTTCTGAGCATGAGGTCATAATGACATCGTATTCAGAAAAACCTCAGAAAGTGGCGCATCTGACCTCTTTTGGAGCGCATTCCGAGATCATTCTGAACTCCTTTTTATGTCTGCTGTCTGGGCTGGTAAAAAAGTGGATAGAATCGTATAAAATCGGATTCCAATTCTATCCGGATTTTATAAAGAAACGAATGCATTTTTATTAATTCCAATTCAATTTCTGATCGTTGCGTTCCCAGACATCAGGCATAAAGAGGAGTTCAGAACGATTTCTGAGGTTTTTCTGAACACGATGTCATTATGTGGTCTTTATGACCTCATGCTCAGAAAATTCTCAGAAAGTGGCGCATCTGACCTCTTTTGGAGCGTATTCCGAGATCATTCTGAACTCCTTTTTATTTTGCTATCTGGGTTGTTTCTTATTCAAGAATAAATAAATAAATGTATTAATTAAATACATTAATATATTAATATAATTATATAAATGAATAAAGAATGAAAAAAAGACAGAAATTGATATTATATTGTCAGATATAATGTACTGCAAATTCTTATTCCCACTTATTATTGTTGACTGTGTATAATTTCCTTTTCTGAAATATATATGAATACGAAATTAATCGCAAAGTCATTAACTTTACTATAATTAATTAAGTTCCTTGATAATACATAAAGTATATATAATAACAATTTTAATTATATAATAAATCATAAATAAATTAAAATACTCGTGCTATATGTTAAATGTATTAAAGGTATACAATGGATATATATATATATATATATATATATATATATATATATATATATATATACTAAGTGTGTATAGCGTATATAATTCACTTCACAGTTTGATGGCTACGAAGTGTATTTCAAAGTTTTCTTCTAAATAACGAACTTGTTATTAGCGTGAAATTTACAAACTTTGCTCTTATATATTTGCTAATGATAAAATACATCCGGATAACTTTGAAATTTATAAATTATCGACGTTCCGAGAGGATCGTGGCAACATTATTTTTGCATTATACGACTTCTTTTCTTTTTCCAGATTAAAATGAAAGTAAAATGATGGATATTGTTTGAAGTATCAATGGATTGTTAATAAATTTTCGAATTCTGAAAGTTTCAGTACTTTTCATATCAGATTGTAATTTACATATATGTAAATTCTGAAATGTCTTAAATTTCAAGCAAATGCTTTCCACGTTTTTAAAAATAATTACGAGAAATGTATCTCTAATTTGATCATTTATCCTGAAAGGTCTTAGAATTACCTTCAAAATGAAAAAAACAAAATTCCGATTCGATAACATACAACGGAAATATAAACGATTGAATCTGACAGAAAGTTGGCCCCTGAGTTCCATAGGTTTCCATATAATTCAGGGAACTTCTTTTTTGATGCTCGAATTAAAATGTCAATTTCACTTCTACAAACTTAAAATTCCATCATATATTATATCTGAATAGTTTTACACTGTATGTATGTTTTTTCACACATTTTTTCAGAATTTTTAAAAATATCCAAACTACAGAAAATTTAGATTGAAAAATTAAAAACACTTTTTTGGCCTTGTTTTGTAACTGTAATTAAAAATTTATATTTTTATATGCGAAAGAGCAGAAAAAAACCTGCAGAAATGTTGTTATGAAAAATTTTGTTGCAAATCTAAAAATATGCTCTAAAATTTTACTGCGTCGAAATTAAAATTTGTTATCTCGTCGAAAAGTTATACTTACACCTCCAAACGAGTTCATGTAGATAAAACTAAAATTAAAAAATGTTACTAAAAATGTGGCAGGATTGGCATGGAATGTCCTATATATATATATATATATACGGGAGCCCAAAGTACATTCCGAACGCCGTTCAAGTGTATCTAAGATGTACCAGAACTGTACCAATTTGGACCAACGTACACTTTCGCGTACACTTATTCGATTTTTAGCAGGGATATATAATATCGGGGATCCATTATTATTATTTCATTTGTTAATTTTTATCCGACCTCGAATTCGCAACAAATTTGTGATTTCAACGTCACGTTTCTTTTATAAATGAATGATTTACTGCTGTGTCTACATATGCGAAGCAAATATTGGCATACGATAATTTCCAGTATATTATATTGTGGCTATACATATAATGATAAAACTGCAACCCCTTTAAATTTTCCGATGAGAAAATTGGTACGATTTTCAATAATTTATGAGTATATATATATAAAGTTTAAAATAGACAATTATATAAATGAAATTAATTATAAGCATTGTTAAGACGATAAAAGAAATAACAGTATAAATATTGTACTCGCACAATTATTCTCCAACAAAAAAAAAAAAAAAAATAATACGCTTTCTAAAACGTTATCGCGATAAGCGCACATAACAAAGTACTTAGAGGGTCAATTTTATTCTTTTTTTTTTTATAGCCGCCCACAAACGGGTAAATCGGTGTTTACACACGGTCGTTAATCGCGTTCCTGAAAATCGCCCTCTGTGAAATCTGGTCATGAGATCTGTCACTAAAAGGTGGTGCGATCACACATGCATTTACAGTATATACGGAAAGGTCGATAATCGCCAAGCGAATAATGACTACGAATCGAGAATGTTGTTTTTCGCACACGTGCGCCATTCGTGCGGGCGGAAATAGTCTTACCACGACTGTAGTTACGGAATCCGTGCAAGAGACAACGACGCTTTCTTTCTTTTTTTTTTTAATTATAGCAATGCTAAAGTACGCGATATTCGTAAAACTTGTGATTTACGGCGTCGAGGAGTCAGCGAGGACGAATGTCGAGGGTGCGGAATTGCGTTGCGCTTGTTAATCATCGACCGGTCAAATGTCAAGCGATAACTGTCCGTTGAATAATACTAATTATTGTGAGTAATATCCTTTCCACTGAATTTGTTTAGAAATTTTTAAATTGTTCGTAATTAATGCGGGTAAAAGTGCGAAGAGTGTGTTGAAAGTGTATAGAAAAGTGTAGGAAAAAGTGTTGTCCCACATGGATAAATTGTCACGTAGATCCTGCATCAATTTTCACATGAATCGTTCATGAATTTTTTAGGATTTCCAACGCGAATTTTTCGTCATTTCCAACACAAAATTTTTATGAGTTTCCACGTGGTTCCAGCATAAAGTTCCATCAGATATAGATTATCCATCAATTCCCACGTGAATTCTACAAGACTACCCACATGGATTCACGAATTCTTTATGATTTCCCACATCGAATTTTCTAAGGATTCTGACATCCCACATCGTGTCTTTATGAGTTCTGAATTTTCAACATTCATCATATTGATATTTTATGAGTTTCCAAGGCGATTCTTCATTAATTTTTGGATGAATTCTTTAGAATTTCCCACATGAATTCATCATGAGTTCTTGCATAGATTCATCACGATTTCCAACATGGATTCTTTGCGAATTCCCATGTAGTTTCTTTATGAATTCCTACATTATGATTTTTCTTATCCATTCTTGATAAATTGCTCCATAGATTGTTCATAATTTCCATATAAACTTTTCACGTATTTCCACATAGATTCTTGATGAATTTTTCATGCTTTTCATACTTCCATCAATCTCCACATGAATTCTTTATGAATTTCCAAATGAAGTCCTCTGGATTTTACACGTCGATTCTTCATGAATTCTTTACAATTTCCCACATTGATTTTTCAAAAATGACTACTTGATTTCCGACTGATATCATGCAGAATTATTATCACCTACATAAATTTTTTAGGAATTTTCAAACGGATATTTTATTGGTTGTCACAATGATTCATCTTCGTCTATTTCCCATATAAATTCTTTACGAATTTCGATATATATATATATATAAGTTATTTATGAATTAGATCCACATAAATTCTATGTAAATTCCCACATGATATTTTCGTGACTTCAAAAGTGAATTCTATCCTATCTCCCACATGAATTTCATAACTTCTCTGATATATTCTTCATGATTTACCACATGGATCCCGATTTACCACATGATTTGCCACATGAATTCCTCATGATTATCGTAATTAATTCTTGAAAAATTCCTACGCGGGTTCTTCATCATTTCCACATGAACTTTTCATGAATTTCCTCCTAGATTCTTCACGGATCTTTCATGCTTTTGAAGATGAATTCTTCAGAAATTTCCACATGGTTTTTTCATCATGAATTCATTCTTCATTATTCTCCACATTAATTCTTTCATGATTGCTTCGTGTTACACATAGATACTTCATGAATTTTTGTTCCGTTTCTGTATACATTTTCCCACATTCATTATTCATAAATTGTTACATAATTTCCCTTCGATTTCCCACATGTTTCTTCATATGAATTCCCACGTGGATTCTTCATGAATTCCCACATGATTCTTCGTGATTTCCCACATTAATTTGTTGTTTAATGTATACCAATCATGTTTGTTTCATGTAAAAATTACACACTATATATGCGGTGTTTTAAAGATGGCCGACTTCGTTTACGTCAATAATTGTTTACTACTTACGACTTTACTCGTAGCTTTATTTATATGAAGACAAAAAACCATAAAACCAATGTTGGACTTTTGGAAGAGCGAAAGTGCGGCACCATTGAAGTCCCAGCCAAAACCGCTCCGGGGCACCGACTCTCCATTGTACGAAGCAATTTCACCGGCTTTTAATGTCATGCGAATCTTCGGTCTTGCTCCTTATACCTTCTCGAACGACCGCATGAAGCCGTCCAATGCTGCGTCTCTGTTTTCCTTATTTTGGTTCATTTCGTACACCTACATTACCGTCACCACGGCGATTCGATTCTGCGGTCTTGACCGGGACAAGCCGATTCTTGGCGCGACCGAATTTTGCAAGGTAAACGAATTTTCAATTGTACCGAAACTATATAGATTTAAAATAATCCAATTGAGGTTTCAAATGTCTACAAAAAAAAAAAAAAAAATTATATCGTTTTCGAATGTATCAAAATATTTCAAAGTCTCATTATACAATGAAATGACCAGATTTCAACATTAAGATAACAACAACAAAAAATAACGTCTTTTACTTGAAAACAACGTAAAATCTGGCGATTTCGAAAAAGCTTCCTTTTAAAATTTATCTCCCTGAAATGCGGATAAGTTTTGCCAAGTGGCGAATTCAGAGACACCTCTTATATACGTCACGTCGTTACCGCCGGGTTGAAACGAGGAAAAGAGTACTTTTGCTCGTAACCATTAAGTTTGTATTATACTTAATCGATATTTATGTATATATGTATGTCGTTACATTCCGCGACGACTTCCGAGCTGTCACGAGAGATTGCCAGCGGTGAAAATATAAAAACCGTTTTGTGTCGCGCCATATTTCATCCCGTTCTTAGGGACTCGCGAAAGCTATATATGTACGTATATATATATTTTATATATTTTAAAGGAGAAAATGTCGATTTTCACTTTCCTTAAATGTCTCACCTTTAGTATTTTGATAACTCTTTTTTTATTTAAGAAAAAAAAGTCCAGTACTGAAATCCACCGGTACGATTGCAAGGTTAATTATGATATTTTCCAACCTTAAGTATGCCATTGGTTTATTTGCCGTTGGCCCCTCTCACGCGAATGAATTTGCCTAATCCGCATGCGGGCCAACTGGATAATTCGACATAGCAGACAAATGAAATTTTTATTTAGTAATTCCCACGTGAATGTGCTACAACATTTTTCACATAGTTTGTTTATGAATTCCCACGTGAATTCTCTGATTTTCCACGCCGATTCTTCATAAATTCGTTATATATTTCCGCATGAACTCTTTGTCAATTCCCACATTATCTCCCACATTATTCCCAGATTATTTATGACTTTCCACATGAATTCGTTATAAATCTTCACATGAACTATTCATGTGATTGATCAAGCCACAATTAAACTTGCACTCAGATCAAAAATTTATTCATTAATTCCCACGTGAATTATACTTGATTTTTTACAAAGATTCTCCGCAAGTGCCCACATGAATTCATGATAATTTTTCACATGGATTCTACATAAGTTTCCAAGATTTGTTCAGGAATATCCACATGAATTCTCTGATTTTCCACGTCGATTCTTCATAAATTCATTACACATTTCCACATGAACTCTTCTAGGATTCCCACATGGATTACTTATGACTTTCCACATAAATTCGTTACGATTGGTCACATGATCTCTTCATATGAATGATAACGCCATAATCAAACAAGTAATCAGTTTAAACTTTCATTTTTTAATTCCCACCTGAATTCTACTCGAATTTCCACACGAGTCATTATCAAGAATCACATGAACTCTACACATTTCCCACATGGAATCTCCGTGAGTTCCACGTCGAATTTCCACGAATTCGTTAAGATTTTCCACATGAACTCTTTCATAGATTCCTATATGTACATTATTTATTACGCCCCACATGAATTCGTTATGATTCATCACTGTTCATGTGGAGGATCATGCCATAATTAAACTAGAAATCAGATCAAATTTTTGTACAGGACTTTTTTGTTTGAAATTTTTGTTTGAAACAATCACCTCAGTATTGTTTGACCAATTGTTGGAATAATAATCATATATTTGATCATTTTACGAATATATAGTGATATATCTCAATTTGCGATTAATGCACTTGAAAATGCATTGTGCAGCTGTGGTTAAACTACTTCGTAGCTACGCTGGACATTATGTTGACTTGGTCCTCGAGGAAAACATTTTCGGAACTTTGGAACGTCCTTCAGGACTTGGATGTGCAACTGGGACTTCTCGGCTACCGAAGAACGGAGAAAAGGACAATTCGCTGGCTATGGTTTACTTTTATCTTTAATATCTTTTTATGGACCACCATCAGTCAATCTGGGATGAAAGCCTTCGACGAGCCCTTCTTGCAGAACGTCTCCTACATGATAATTTACGTCGGGTCTTGCATCTCAGTCATCAAATTCTCCGGTTTCTTATTCTTGCTCAATGAGAGATTTAGATGGTTGAACGACATCGCCAATCGCCAAGGGGCACCTGGAATTGAGAAAGATGGAATTGTCAAGCCGATTGATAGAAATATGAAGGTTCACGTAGTTTGAGTATGCTCTGTACATATATTTGTTTCCAGTCAAGTTTCTCGTAGATAACTTTCAAATTTGTAACCAAATGTCAAACTTACTGTCGATCGCTGTAAAGTGTACGTGACTGTCTCGTTTTTTTTTTTAACGAGTATTTATTTGTTTATATAACTTTATATAACGTCACGTTTATGAAAATGTTTTTATTTTTTGACAATTTATTTTATCGATTTTTTTATAATTTATGGCGAACTTTCGTAATATTTTCGGCTTTCCTGAATTTCAGTTACTTTCTTTACTTTTTTTTTTTACTTTTTTTTTTAACACTTCACGTTTATATTACTTTTATTGGATATTACTTTTTTTGGTCGCCTCCCACGTATAGTATAGCACAAATGTCTTAAAATATCCCCAGAATGTCTCAGAATGTCTCCAGAATTCAGCACTATGCTGATGCAAGTAGGCACTTATTTATACCCTTATTATTCAATTGTTGCTCATTTTTACCATTTTTAAGTATTTATTTAATATTCTTTTATCACTTTTTACCATTTTTTAAAACATTTTTCATAATTTTTTATTACTTTCATTACTGTCGACTTCTAACAGGCACTTATTTCAAGTTTTGATCGTTTTTACTATATATACTTCTACATTTTTTACCATTTTTAAATTATTTTTTACCTTTTTTTATCATTTCTCGCAATGTCTTATCAATTTTATTATTATCGATTTCGAATAGGCATGTATGCCTAATTCCTATTTTTTAACTATTTCTACCGTCTTTTAATTAATTTTTGTCATTTTTAACTGTTTTTACCATTTTTACCATACTTTTAAAAATCTGTATCACTTTTTACCATTTTTTATTAGTTCTCGTAATTTTTTATTAATCCTATGATATTTCTATTATTTATATTATTTCTGATGATTTTTAAAGTTTATATCATGTTTACCAATTTTTACCATTTTTACTCATTTATTATCATTTTTTATCGTTTTGTATCGTTTCTTATCGTTTTTTAACATTAACTATTATTTATAGCATTTCTTACCATATTTGTACCACTTTTTGAAGTCAATAAACTTTCAAATCAAACTTCCAACACCTCCAATCGATTTATATATATTAAAATTTTTTTTATCTCTGCTTTTCCCTCGACTTAATGCAAATCTGACGTTTATGTCATATACAACTATATAACGGTATAGGTTTGAAAGAATATAAGGCAATTGACTCCGCGTGAAACTGAGCCAACTATATATATATATATATATATATATATATATATATATATATACATGTTTTCTGCTCGTACACTTGCATAGAGATGTATAAATGTATGTGGCGAAACTTTATATATAACAGTTATATTTTCTGGCATAAGCTGGATACCCACCCTCTTTTCATTTTATTTCAGGTAATAGAGATATTTTACGATACGCTGGTCAGTATCGGGGAACAATACGATAAAGTGTATAGTTGGATGCTGCTGCTATTCTTACTGAACCTCGGCTCGCACAGTATCAGCAACCTGTATTTCATTATGGTGACGCCAGCCTTGGAGTTCGCCAACCACTTGTTTCCCGTTTGCCTGGCTTGCTGGTTAGCATCCTTTATCTATCAACAAATCCTTCTTTATTCGTCTTGCCACCACACGACGAAACAGGTAAAATTTTCCTTTCTTTTTAAGGGTTAGATTTTTCTTTCGAACGAATATTTATACATAAATAAATAAACAAACAAACAAACAAACAAACAAACAAACAAACAAATAGATAAATAAATAAATAGATATATATATATATATATTTATTTATTTTAAAATTCGATAACTTCCACAATTTTCATCCGACCTTGATGAAATTTTTAACAAATGTTGCTCCAGTCAAGTGATATTTAAAAGAATTTTTTTCAGATCTTTTCGAACATTTTGAAATAGTGAAACTAGGGGCTTCGCCCCTGCGGCCTTCGGCCGCCAACCCCACCAAGGGGTTCTGCCCCCTGGACCCCCGGCTCGCTTCGCTCGCAAGATTGTCTTGATTCGGCCCTTCGGGCCTCAATAATT
>JAPYZR010004585.1:0-12039 GCA_030522945.1 Trichopria nigra | reverse complement strand
CTTTGTCCTGAACAACTTTTGTTTAAAACATTTTTCTCTAAAACGTTTAGTTTTCAAAGTATTTCGGGTGAGCGTTTAAAATGGGACACCCTGTATATACATACTCAAATGTACACTTGTTCTTTTTAACGAAATTATACTTGTTTCTTTTTTATACGAAAGTGAGAAGAATAAAAATTACAAAACAATATAGAACACGTGTAAACGTTTTTAAAAATGAATTTAAGAAAGTATTATATATAGAAAAGTTTATAATAAGATTAATAATGCACCAACGTTAAATAACATTTTCATAAAAATGATAGGCACAGGACATCAATAGTAAATATTTTCAATAAGGATCGAGAGACTCTTTTGAAAGAATTAAAACCGTTAAAAAAGTTAAAGGTGAAAAAAATCCGAATGATTTTTGGTTTGGTAATATGTTTTGAGACGCGAAACCCACCAGTATATAGAGTCTTCGCGGTTGGACATAACGAAAAGAGGAGAAAAGTGCAATTGCCATCATGCACAAAGGCCGTAACGGAGAAAAATGGGTCCACTTTAGGCGGCTCGCCCCGTGTGCTATTTCGAGATACGTATATATATATATATATATATATATATATTATATATATATAAGAAGAACGACGCTTATGACGGTATAATGCAGCACATATATATGCACACGCAACATCTGTATGTACATATGTGCATATTGTGTATATACGTATATGATGCGCATGAACATTCATGCACGTATATAGCGTCGAGTCCGCGGAATTCCGCACTCGAGGAAATTTCCCTGCGGAGAAGTATATAGCTGCGCGGGTGAGCCCCTCGCTCACTTATATAGGCCCCTTGGACCTGGAATACATATGAAACGAAACGTATATATTGTGCACGTAAATGCAAACCGGTACGCACTTTTTGCGCGCGATGCACGCGCGACCGGCAATTTCAGATTCCCGATTCGCAGCTCGCAATTCGCAAATGCATCCCGCGAGCTTTTCTCTCGTTAAGTCGCTCGATTTTCCAGGAACGGTAAAGTACTATTATCAACGTAGAAGAACGAACAACGATGCGCACACGCACGCACACACGCATAGATACAGGCAAACATGCACACTTGTACACATATATATTATGGTCTTGGATCACAAACTAGAAAATTGCCGTCTTCGGGCTTGATTTATTATTTCTCGATAGCGCATATTATACGCGTCGTATGGATTCGCGATGTTTGCGTTTGTCGTTTTAACGGTTTTTTGACGTTGTGCGTGATTTTTACGTTTTGACGTGGATTGACGAATAATAATCTCAATACGACGGGATAACGGCGCAATAAAAATGTAGACGTTTAAAATTCAAAAGTGTATATACTATCTTCTCCTTTGCCTTTTTTAACGTCCCCGAAAAAACAACTGTACTATACATATATGTAACACGGTTGGCTAAGCTATATATTTATACATATATATTTTAAGCCGACCAATTACAATATAGTTAGAGATTATATACTTCCATCCTTTCATTCCATCGAAATCGATTTTTTCAATCACCTTCGGTAAAATTATCGGAGCTTCCTGATGAACGTCCCCCCTTGTATACAGACGGGATGTGCGAGTCCTCTCGCACATCGTCGGAGCGTGCTATAGGCGGAGGGAGGCGACGCACGGGAGAGTAGTGTATATCTCCTCCTGTCCGTCGTCGATCCGCTCTCGCAGCAGAAGTTGACGTAATGACGGACCGGCAATTTCAGTTTTCCCGGAGGCGTTTTGTATTCTGTGCGTTTGCATCCTGCCGCGTTAAATGCAGAGCGTCGGAAGCTAGACTTCGATAACAGTGCGCTCTAATCAGCACGTGAGCTAATTAACGCAGATCCCCAAGGTCTCTCCGAGAGGCGATCCCGGGAGCGAGATCGAAAAACCGAGGGTTCCAGCGGAGAGGAGAGAAGAGAGATGCTTAGAGCGCGGAAGACCGGTATAAAAGAAAGAGAGAGGATCGAATGAAGGCGAGGGAAAGAAAAAAAAATGATAAAGTAGGAAGGAAAGAAAGAAGGAAGGAGCAGAGAGAGGTAGCTGCAGTGTGCAAGGAGGAGCAAAAGAACTGGAAGTATCCGCGATCGTGGTCCGCGTTAGGACAAAAACCTCACAAAGGACAATAACCCTGCATATATATACGTTACATCCCTCGGTTTTGTTCCAAACTCTAACGCCAATTTAAAGGTTCCAAAAATTCAAGGAGTTATTTTTCAACTTTTACCTTAGCTGCGCGTGGAAATTCGTTACTCATACTGTTCGAATGCGAAATATTGAACGAGAAAGTGGTTGATAAAATTGTTCGTAAACGCTCAGGTGGAATTCAGTTCAGAAATGTCATTACGACAAGTTGAAGAACAGTCTGGTCTTTTTCGTGAATGACTTTTCTACATGCACGTACGTGCACATCTCATAACGGTTTCCCCCAAATTTTGCTCGGTTTGCAAGAAACCTTCGGTAATTGCACATCCGGAAATCAGCCAAGATTTCCATCATAATTTTAGACAATTAAGAGGTACAAAGTTGTATAAATGAAATTTGAATTACTTCTTATCGGTACAAAACGACGTTTCCGACTGACAGGCTTCCCTAAAGAAGTCAGATTCAATGTCACGGGGAGTGCTCAAAGTTCCCCGAACTTGATGACAGTCGCTACTCGCTCGAATCACTCTGGATCCATCATGATTCCATCGAGTTTGGAACGCATACCAACAACGACTCTCTCTCTCTCTCTCTCTCGTACAGTATATGAAAAGAACAAAACATAAAACATCGTAGAATAATACCATACAGTATAATACACATTGAATTTGAAATGATGATGTTAAGTATCAAAAAATGCCCGAGAAAATATAGCTTCGCTTAAATGGACGTAAGTGTATGTATAAAAGATGAAAACAAAGTGAGCAAAGTGAGTAATCATCAAAGAACGAATTTCTCGACGGAGTTTCTCACACAGCCTTGTCTAATTCCCTGATGGAGGTTCTACAAGAAACCGTCAATGTTATCGCGATTCGAGTCACATTTTCCACGAAAGTTTAATCCCAATCAATTACATGGTTTGAGCACGGCTAATCCGCTCTTTAAGACCTTCTTAGGCTCACGCTAACTCGACTTTATGTAAGCTAACTCGAACCACAACCGAGGAAACGAACGAGAAACGAAGCGTTTTCTTCCCAGAGGAAATTGTCCGAATTGGTTCGACGGTATATGTATACGCGGTCCAAAGTTCCTTTTCTTTTCTGATGGGACAAGTGTTCGGTAATGGCCGTCGGGTGTTTTCGCGTGCATCCCGAAGTGACCGGAATGCGGCACACGAACGCGGGAAGAGATGAATGACGATGGAATCACGATCGGGTGACGTTGACACGACGCAACGAGATAAAAGAAACCGGTCCGAGTGAGGCGGCCATCAGCCGTCAAGCTCGGACGGCCCGCGACGTTGACGGCAACGTCACGAACCTCTCCTCCTAAGGTCTCGCCCTCTCCTCCTCCTCCTTTACTTATTACGTCGCTCTCGCTTTCTCTTCGTGCGCCCTTACAGGCAGGCAAGTTTATTCCTCCTCTCCCTCGCCATTTAGCAAGAAGATTTTCTGCTGATGGATATGCTGGGCCACGGAGGTTGTCGATTACGGATATCCTTTTGTTCAAATTCAAAGCGACCGTTTGATAACCCGCTTGATAACTCGTAATGTGCGATAATCAACTTTCGAACTTTATAATGATACCTTATACGTATACGATGTAAATAAGAACTGTTGAGCTTTCCAAAGGGGCTGTACACTTTGCCGCATATATGATCACATTCAAAAATGGTGGTTGAAAATTTCGTTCGCGCTTTGGTCATTATAGCGCTGCAGGTGGTATATAGGGGGATATAGAGGATATAGTCAAACAGTCGCAAACGTCCGCGTTCGCGTCAGAGCTTATTCTGAAAGCTTATTCAAATAAATTCATATAACGAAAGGCCATAAACAATATGGTGGCATACTAAATCAATCCATTCTCCTTCCTTTAATTTCACAATCGAAACGAGATGACACTGGACTCCGCCATTGCTGAACGAAAGCAGCAGCAGGAGTATCGCTGCATTGTTATACAGCAACAATATTGCAATTATTCGTTGGTCAGGACGATCGACAAGAATGTATAATAAACGCATCAATCAGTCGTCGCCTTCCCTGCTACCGATCGGCGAGTGAATCCGTATAGCCACGGGCGGTCCACCAAAAACGAAATTCCCTGACGAGTAATCGCTCGACGGTGAAGGAGTGACTGCGTATATATACTGCGAACAGTGTATAGCCTATATGCCCACGTAACTCTGTGCTGCGTCGTATTTTTACGCAGCTCGTATCTCTTCTCACTTTCGCCTTCTTTTTTATTCCGTTTCGTTACTCGCCCTTCGTCTCTTCGCTCGGCAGACATGACCGTCGGCGATGATGCCCGTCAATGGAACGATATAAATGCCGACTAAAAACTTTCCATTTTCCCAACGGGTTTTTGGCTTCGATTTTTGTCCCTCCGCGTAGAAAAGTCAATGGTATATATATGTAATGTCGTGAAATTCATTAATGACGATTTTACGCATCGGCAATGACGACAAATTTCACCAGTCATTTATATGCCCGTTTGGGCGGTCAAAGGTTGCGGTTACATACAGTTATTCGTAGGTTAATGTTGTGCCGACGGTTTTTCGATACTGTTCGTTTTCATGCCATTACAATAACTAATCCCGGATTGCTCGTCTTGAATATATTCTTTTTCACCGTTGTTTTCTTTTTTTCCCTAGCTAGCGTCGTATTTTCTTTAATTTTAATTTTCATTCATATTCATCGTTGTATATATACTTTAGCTTAAATAACATTTGTGCTATTTTTCATTTGCTTTATATTTTTTGTTCTCTTTTTTTTTTTGGTTAATATTGTTTTGTTATAATATATGTATATATACATAATTAGCTCCTTTGTCCGTTTGTTGTGACTTTCTTTTATACGATGTCGATTTTTCATCATGGTTTTCTTTTTCTCAAGTTTTGAAATACACATGTCACGTTCTTGTAAGAAATGCATCAGTTTTCACCCATCACATTTATTAAAAAGCAACATTTTGTAATTTTCATATACGCTCCGTTAATTTGACCGGCGTTCGTTAATCCATTCACTTTTAAAGAATAATTTAACGATAAAATTATTTTCTGCGCGTTGTTAATGGCATTATAGAGAATACAGAGATAATTCAATGTAGGTTCGTATAATTAAATGTTGGTTAAAAATTCATATACAATTCAGTTCATTTTATGGTGCGCATTAACTTGCCGTATCATTGCACACGATCATTAGACGGTTTATTTATTAATGCGATTTAATTGTTATTTTTGCGATCTAATAATCGCGATTACGATTACTGCTCACGAGTCCAGTGCGGCGTGTATCGTAAATTATTTTTTAAATCGCGCAAATAGGGAAAACGCATAATCAAATGAATTATTACTTTTAATGGCAATTAGATTTTAAACGTTTGACGCATGAGCAATATATTAATGTCAAAACAAAGAATGTTCATAATAATCAGATCTTTGCTTCTCTAATTGATTACGCGAATGAGTCATTAATAATTCATCTTTAAGTGATATATAGCTTTAAAAAAAGAAAAAATTGTTCAAACTTTCAAAATTTAAAGACATACAGTTTTCTTCAGTGCTGACGAATAAAACGTGTTTAATTGTTCACTTTAACAAACAAACAAACAAAATTAATATTATTTCAATTAAGTGATCGCATATATCCAGTATTGAGGGCGACAAATATCATTAGTATAGATTAGTTTATTTTAGGATTTTGAATAAAACTATATTTTTGATTTTTCAGATAATTTCAAAGCCAAATACGCGATTTACCGTATAAAAATAGTCCGTTATTTTTTTTCTGTAACACAAATTCTAATTATTAAAAGAGAAATCTTTCGGGTAATCTCTGAAATAAATCTATTATCTTAAAGAAATCTGTAAAATTGTAGAAAGATCTGTTCATTATTTTTTGAGATATCATGTCCAACACCACCGACTTTGAACGACCCGTTTTGAGATAAACGCATTTCACAGTTGTCAATATATAAGGATTATGATAAAAGATTTATTAAACTTATTCAGGATCTTCGATTCCAAAGCCATTAAATAAGCCCCCCACTAATTCGTCAAAGTTCCATAAGTCACTTTGTTGCATAATAATAATGATGACTATAAGAAACTCGATTTTTTAAAACTGATGACTGCGTGGATGTCCCCTTATAATTAATTCAAATGTGTGATTCAAAAATGTGAGATTAAAAAAAGTACAGGTGTAAACGTAAACATAAAAAATAAAGAAAAGAAAATAAAAAATGATCGAAAATTAATTATAAATTTTAAACTCCAAGATTAGTAAAACTTTGGCTCATATGGCATCAATTTCGAAATTGTTCTGTTATTCCAGTGAAAATAACTGTTTCCAGAACTTCTTACGTCGAAAACTGGATGAATTCATGAATGTTTTTTTTTTTTTTTTGTACCTTCTACTGTATAAACTAATTTTCTCCTCCTTTTTTGCCTCATATACTTACTTCACAACACTAGATTTTGAGTAGAAGGTCCTAGAGAAGATTTAATAATGAAATATAAATTAAAAATTTTGTCTTTCTCAAACCTCATTTTGAAGAGGTCACACTACGTGCCAATAAACTTGTAGGTTTTATTAAGCTTTCTACAAATTACTTGACACTGATATTCCGTCTATATAATTCGTCATATTTACAATTCGTTAGTACTGTCTGCTCTCACTCACTTACTGCTCGCTGTTATTTGGTCACCACATTTTGGTACTGATTGGCACCTTCTCGACTCGTTATGCATCATGGGTTCCCAAGGGTGCCTCGCCTGGAAATCTGGGAGTGCTATACGAATCATGACTACATGTGACCCCTTATAATACCTAAATTTCAACTTCCTTCTCTTTCCACTATACATTATTGTAGATTGTCCTTAATTTCGCTTATAAAATTAAGTATATAACCTTTTTAATCTTCCCCTTATTTCTTCGCTATATTTTCGAATAGAGACCTTGATCAGGACTCGAGGCACGCCAGAGCTGCTCTGTAGAACAACCCTCTAGATCCTCTTTTCGCTTTCTTTCTCCTCATCTTCCCCGTCTTCGTAGTCAATAGAACTCTATTCCCCATATACCATTCAACGCGCAGGTCTCCATAACTTAAAAAATGTAATTAGGCGACGATATTGTTCTTTTTAGATATACGTACGTGTGTGTATATATGTAATATATTTTCGTTTTCGTGTCATTCTAATTAGCAAGGGATTGTCCCGTATATATATATATATATATATATATATTGTAAAATAAAATAAAAATAGTATAATAATAAAGACTAGTGTGTAACGTTATCCGAAACAATGCCGATTCGCTAAATCGGCGCAAGCGAGCCTTTGTGAAATTGAATGTTTGGCATGCCTCTCAGGTCAATCGCGAGCATAAGGAGAAGAATTCCTTTTAACAACAAGCCGCGGGTATGAAATCCTTCTTTTTTTTTGCTACCCCATTATAAGAGCGTGATGGCGTCGTTAAAGCGTTAGAGAAAGGAAATGCGAGAGGAAATGCGGACCTATATACTATATCTCGGTGGCGGCGTCGAGGAGGAGAAGTCTATATCCCGCATACGGTCACGCTCCGTTGATTCGGCACCGCTCTCGAAGGTTGATTTATCGAATTTCAACAAGGATTTGCAATCGATTATCGCGCTAACGCCGCGCTCGCTCAACCGCGTTAAGGAATGGTGACGCGGTCCTTCCGTTATATTTTCGGTCTCGTTAGATCAATAACTGGCAAACGAACTAGTTATAGTTCTCGAAAGATAATGGACGACGTGAAATGGAAAATACGCTCATAGTAATTGCAAATGTCGGATACTTCTTTCTTCCGCAGTTTCCGGTTCCTTTAATGCATTTTGCACTTTTAATAAAAACTTTAACGAGTCTTTTCAATGTTATTCAGTTATAATAAGTATATACATATATGTATAATAGAATCCTATTTATAGTGAATGCGTTGTAAAATGTAAAAATACACTATATGTGTAGGTATCTCTCTATAAGAGCGTTTGCGATATCCTGAAAAAAGATCCCTCTTATTACAGTTTTTTATCGTAAATTTTCGCATTTCTTCATTATATTTAACGAATGTTAATATACATATATAGGAGAGGATGGCAGCTCGTGTCGGGTTGGCCGTTAAATGAATAGTGGAACTCGATAATAATCCTCGCTTTCGCGGCACAACCGGCCTTTGGACGGATCCATTTAAGCTAAACAGGAAATGATAATAATCCCCCCGTGGTGCCATTCTTCTCGTGTTCATCTTTTCTTCTTTCTCTTCCCTCTTTCTATTCCTCTCTTTCATGACTCGTTTCCTTCCTATACTTCTTTCAAGAAAAAGTGCGCGAAGTAAAGACTCACATTTATCGATGATTTATTTTTCGGTCTGAATGTGTTGCGTAGTAGAACACACTTGAAGTGCTACACTGCGTATGTGTATCAATAAGATTCGATTACTTGATTTCGTATTTATATATACATATATCTAAAAAAAACGGGAAAATGTATATAATACTTGATCTTGTTTGATGTAATTATGGTTCATTCATCCACGTTCAAAACTCTCTCCGCGACACATTATATTATTTGTCATGATATATAATAGTAGTACGGAGTTGATATGCAGTCGATTCACGTCTTGGCTACCCATAAGTGTTCGGTTCGTCGTATTCGGCAACTCTAATCAATCTATCAATCAATCAATCAATCTCTCTTTCGTCATCTCCGTCTCGTCGCGCGCAGGAAGATGAACACGGCGAGTGGGCAAATGGAACATGGAAATACGCAGATGAGAGTCGCTTCTCTCGCTTCCGCTTACACATCGACCGAAGTGTGCCACGTTCGTCTGACGGAGTCGAGCCTTATGACTTCCGATTGCTGGAAATTACTACCGGGGAGGAGCAACGACTCGTCGTCCCCGGCAATTTGCTGATAAACGAACTGCTAAACATTCACGCCCGTCGTGTCCGTCGTCTCGTAATTTCGCGCCACACTCATATATATATATACAATATGTGTGCATGTGCACGTCGAGGCAGAAAATGCGCCTTCATTCAATCTACATCTCAGATAACGCACCCGCCGGACAGTATAATGCACTAGATATATACTGCATGGAAACAATCACATTCGCGCAATGAGACATATTCTACATGCACGACATTTGTTTCGTATATGTCGCCTAGAAAACAACAAGAATTGCACCGAGGCATGGAATAACGAAATCAATTATTAAAGAGGGAAACGAATATTATCAGATAAAAATATCTAGTGTATATTTTTACACATAAGATAATTGTAAAGTTCAATCCGGTGCAATCGTCAAGTTCGTGACGATATAGTTCATTAATGAATGGAGTAGATCTGCATTACTATATTGATTTGATGTGTATAGTTGAAATTGTACACCATTATTGGTAGCATTATTATTATTATTATTATTATTATTATTATTATTATTATTATTATTATTATTATTATTATTATTATTATTATTATTATGCATAAATGAACGGATAGCCATGCTTCATGTCTTATAACGATAATTTCAAAATATAACCTACGGTATACATTTATTTTCGTATCGTAAAGATGGTTTAATGTAAGAGATTTTACTAACCGCAAACTTGATATACTATATGTATTATAAAAACAAGTCTCTCAAAAAGAAGATGGCAGACATTTTCGAGATAAAACACGAGTGCAGCCATTTGGTCAAAAATTTGTCCATCATCAGGGTTCGAAGTTTCGTATTCCGTCTTTTGAGGAATATCTTCATCTGCAGACTCCCTATACACTCGATTCTCGTCGCGTCCAGATATTCACATCCGAGTTTCGAAGAAGAAAAGCGTACGAGTTTTTGAAGCGGTAACGCGGGTGTATAGGGTTAAATATAGTCCGGAAACGTCGTTCAGCATGCGAGACAGGATGCAGGCATCACCACCACCGCGGTCTCGTACTCGTCTCCAGCCTACTCGCTCATCCATTCCAGCTGCAACGCGGATACTTTGATGTCGAATACGCATCAGCAGCAGCAGCAGTAGCAGTCGCGTTGTAGTGGCGCGCGGCGTTCGACTATTATTTTATCACTAGGCAACGTATAGTACAATGGCCAATCCCATCGTCGTCGTCGTCGTCGTCGCACCCGCCGCGCCGCCCCGGCCCCATTATTTATATGCACATCGCGCGTATCGGGAGTAAATTTCTCCCCATGGAGATGCAATTATATACATCGGCCAAATCAAGATTCTACGAGCGCGATTCGTTATTACGATCATGCCCAGATTACGATAGCTGTTTGTGTAATTGATACACAATGTAGCGATACTCGATAATTTTATCATTTTCAACGATTTGCATTTATTTTCTCGAAAAAAAGCACGTGTACTCTCTAAATTTGAATCAGCGAAAGTCACTGCCAATCAGCGAATATGCACTGATAATCAGTCCAAACCCTACCACCTCGTAGGGTTTGGGCTGCAAATCAGCGGATTTTCGCTGATTCAACTTTATAGAGTATATATGTATAAAATGTTTGTTTAAGTGTATTTGTGCTATTTTAAATTGTGCAACTGAATGCAAGAAGACGACATTTTATCATTGAATTATACTAATAATAATAATCCATTGAAGTGATTAATTTTTTTTTTTTTTTTTTAATTATATTAATGACCAAAAAAATTATATCGAACGTTCGATTCTATCATCTATCATCTATTCTATCATCATCATAATCCAGTGTTTTCGATTATTCGAATTATTTCAACTCACACTTTGCAACGTGAACGAGACGAATGGCGATGAGATGTTGATGATGAACGAGGTATACGAAATATTTCAGTGAAATATCGAGCATTGACATCCTACACTTCACGTATACCTACGTATACAACGCAGTAGAGTATACCAAAATAAACGTCCCTACTTCTCACAGTTCCCTTTAGTGACCCTCGAGGTTCTCCGTGTTATTCTTCCCGTCAAAAATGTATATACACATTTCAACAACAGTTGTACATTCCAATATTAAGCATTTTCGAGTACATTTAGCATTAAAATTGTTTCCTTTTTCCAATAAAATACATTCACCGCGAAATAACTCGCGATTTAATGCTATTTTATAGTTTATTGCTATTACAGTTTAAAAAGAAAGTATATAATACTGAAAACAATATGACGTTGGAAATATACATTTGAACTCGAACTTTTAAAAGAAAATTCTTATTAAAAGGTATATATTTATCATTACATGTATAAAATCAGATTTTCGTAACCAGTAGCGACATTTTATTGAAACACGAATAACGGTGTTCGATAAATAATCGGCTGGACCGCGTCCTTTGAAATGAAACGTCAACCATCAAAGCTGGATGAGGTCGACGGCTTTCAATACTGAAATGAAAATGTGGACAGACAGGCGACCGCATGAAGTACATAAAAGGATTAAACATTGATAGGGAAGGCCAAGAATTCCCAAAAGAAATATACAATAAAAATGGAAATCATTATAAACACACAATTAAGTGCCGATTATTATAGGAAAATATAGTTAAAATACGAAATGTTTATGAAATACGAAGGATTCGAAGATATTGATGTTTAAAATGTAGAAATGGATAAACAGAAATTAGTATATATATTTGGCGAAGAATGTAAAGAAACGACAAAAAATGATAATTGGAGTGACCTATATGTGGGATATATATACAAGTTCAGACATTGTCAAAGTAATATAAAAATAGTTTAATTTTAATTATATGTATATATTTTTTATTAATTATTATTTTTTTTTTTTTTTTTTTTTTTTTAACATCCAAGTTTATTTACAATCTGTCTGATGGGACAATAAGTAATTTTTATGAAATGTACATAATAACTTGT
>JAPYZR010004584.1:0-12041 GCA_030522945.1 Trichopria nigra | reverse complement strand
ATCTGAAAAAATTCATAAATTAGTTTTGAATTATTTGGAGTCGATCTAGGGGGCGGCACGATCATTTTTTTTCAAATTTTGATTTTAACAACCACCCTAGTATACATACATCAACAGTATAAAACGAGTACCTGTTTGTGATTGGTCATGGGTCATATTTTTTACGGCCTGACTAGTAAACAATTTACAAATAAAATAATACTACTATAGATTTAAATTCTGCATGAATCTACATATGTATGTGACATACAGACAATTATAATTGTAACGAGAAAAGTTTCCGTTTCATTACCATGACCTCAAAATTGTTATAAAATTACAAAACTGCATTATAACAAAAAAAATAAATAAACATCTTCATTTACACTACATGCAAATAAATAAATTATAAATTAAATTATTTAAAAAAGCTATTACGACATTTACATTGGATAAAATAGGGTTTTTCAAATTCGTCGAGAGTTAAATCGATTGTTTTAGTCCATTCTTCAGTTGTACATTGTTCAATTCGAACGTTGTCACCGCACTATAATCACATTTTCGAATGACAGAAATCCGGGCGTTAAATATATACAGAGCGCCCATTGGGGGTTGTATAACTAAATTTGCACGATGTTGACGAAAAATACACTTACGATGATGCGACGTGTAATATTGTAGCCGCCATTGCTGACATTTGCAGAATTCAGACACGGTGTTGAAACAAGAATTTGATAGAAAAATATGAGGCGTTTGTTTCGGCATATGTATAACTATATCGACATCCTCTCTCTCTCTCTTTCTTCACATTTCTATTTATTAAAACTGTTTTCTAACAAATGGTATATATAAGTTTTCGTACAATTCTGCAAATTGTTTACGGCTTTTATTGCCAAAAATTATCAACCAATCTCTCTTTCGTTCTCTCCCTCTTACGGATTTTGTTTACTATCTCTTTCTGTCTCCACAACTCGCATCCTCTGTTCGTCTCATATACCAATCCCTTTCTCTCTCATGTATATATGTTTTCGGCTACTATGAAATATTTGGATGCAACCGGAGGATCAGTAATTTGTAGGAATGAGAGCGGAGTGGAAAAGCGGGTAGTTTTGATACCACTCTTTGTTGCATGAGAATCGAACATCCGTATATTACATTCGATACGCGAGCCCGTTTCCGTGACAATTTTCGCGAATTGCTAAATCGACTGTTGAAAAATTGTTTATTAATAACTGGGCGAGAGAATGAAAGACACGAATACTCATAAAATCTCGATAATGCCAAACATTTAAAACGCGAATAAAAATATATATATATATATATATAGCTTTTATAAAAATGAAAAAATTCAAGTGTGAAAATTGTGATATTAATATTTGATCATTATACAAATCATTCATTAATAATTCAGTACATATGCAATCTACTTGTCTTTATTTTCCATAGGTATACGACATAATGTAGATATAAGATGATTTCAAACAAAAATGTAGTGGTTTTGTAATAATTAAACAATATATCGTTACTTTAATTAATGTTACACGAACGAGAATACTTTTGACATTTTCAGAAATGTTCAGTAGGAAATGAATTTAAATTTTTTATTTGCTCGCTATTTTAGAATTCTAGATTACGATATCCATTCGGTAATTAATGACTTTACAACTAAAACTTCTGTAAGTTTCGTAAAAATTCGATGAATCTTCGATTTTCGATTCTTTAATTTTATGACAAGATCAGTGCGAAAGTATCAATTAGAAATTATTTTTAATCATTGAAATTCACGAAGTTCATGGTCGAGAATAGCGTACGGTTGGCAGAATATGCTGCCAAACAACAAGGGTAGAACACTGAGAGACCTCCCTGAGCATTTTACCGGCGAACGTTAACCGGATCAAACGTAATAGATCTTGTTTGGTGTTCGGCGGAGAATTTAGATCGTGTTTCAGATCTTAGAATCAAGTACGTCTGAAATAAATCTGTTCATTTTCCAGTTCAAATATTTCGTGAAAAAGAGGTGAATAATGATCGTGGCATTAATAAAATGGCAATGTCCCTGAAAATAGACCAGTAGGTCAGTTTATTATAATACGTATAGTTAAAGCCATGTCATTTGGAATTTGAAAACTGATCAATCAGAAAAATATTTATTATTCATAACGGTTATAACAGATATTCTCCCTCTTATATACTACCATATGATGACACAGACTACATATATAATGGTTCATTCTTCATCTTTTGAAATTAATACAAACCATGATTTGAAGGCCTGCTGAAAGTCGATAAAGAAAGAATTCTTTAAAAGGAAAGATGACGGAGCAGGAATATCAATATGCTGGATATTTCTCTGGATGGTCGGGAGTTTTTTAATTAGCCAAGGAAAGCAAAGAGATATGCTTGTATTTTATGCTATTTGTGATGGTTTACAGTAGAATATTGATACAATAATAAAGTATGTAGTTTTAATTGCTTACGTTTATAGATACATATTAGGCGATGCGTATCACTGTACATGGTGTAGTTTTTATGTAGTTTTTCAGCACTGCGCAACCAAGTCGGGATACATATATTGAAGTCGGCAACAGATGAGTCTTGTCAAGAAACTTACCTCTCGTTAGTAATAAGAAACGTTGAATAATGATACTTAATGATCGATATATATACTTTTATAAAGAGAAGAGATCGATACAAAGATGAGTGATTGAGATGATTTGATTTATTTAAGTAATACAGTATTACTTAAATTATGGGACAAACCTGAAGGGCAGATTTTGATAGAATCTATAATTTGTCGTGGAAAGCTAAAATACTATATGGGAGAGAACCGTGGACTTGGGGCTGAAAACACCCCTCGAAGCGACAGTTTGCTGAGGGTCACTGTTTGAGTATAGGGCTCAACACACCCTCGCAGTGATTATTATTGTAGTCACGTAAGGTTATTGCTTGAAGTCCATGTATTCCGTACAGCCAATAAATATTGAAAATTATTTACTTGAAATATAATGGGGATGACTTTGGTTTAAATACATGTCTACTGCGGTAAGGTCGGGATGATGTAATAAAAATGACTAATTCGATCTCTGTATAATTGTATTCAAATCACATTGATGATTGCTTAACATTCGCTAAAACAGAAACTTTGAAATGGAACGAAGCTCTTTTATTTATCAAGTAGTAGATCATATTTGCATAATTATTACATAATCGTGTATTCATCACTCACACTGATGCGATATACAATCTAAAACCAGGAGTTGATTCATTCGATTATACTTAGATGACGTCTTTTGGCTGTTCTGCTCATGCAGCAAAATGAGGTCCTTTGCTCGGCAGCAGTTTTGAATCTGATGACTGATCTGAGGAAGTTTTCCGAACCTCCTATTCTATCTTGACTAATGGTCTTTTCAACCTTGGTCCTTAATCCTCTTGCACATTACATTTGGGGACTTTGAAATTTCGAAATGATAGAAGCAGCGTAATTGCGCTGTTCATAACACAATTTTAAGATTGAAACAGAACATAGTCGGCCCCCATTTCGATTCCTATAACGTTAACCTCAGCTAATTCCTATTAAAAGAAACGGCGTAATAAAATTATATCCTGCAATTCATAGCGTTTTTAAGAAGGTTCTAAATTGGAAAAGTTACCGGCCTATCCTTAATAAAAAAAGAAAAGCGTAAATTAAAATATGATTAAAACGCTTTTTCGAAAATTTTCTGCATAACATATACAAACTGTAAAAAATATGTATGAAATTAGTTGGTATTTTTTTGGAGATTATATATTGTGTAGAATGACCCTTCCAAAACCCAAAATTTGAAAAACGTTTTAATAATTTTTAATGTACACTTTTGTGGTTGCGAGGTGAGGACGGTAATTGTTCTACTTAAACCCACCTTAAGAGAAGTTGATGCATGGAAAAACATCAACGTAAATTATCGATTAAACACAATAAGAAACTAGAATCATTCCTCTCGAACTCTGAGTTTCTTTGTTGTTATTCGGAACGTGGAAGGCTCTTTCTCTTCCCTTTATATAACGAACGATATCCTGCGGCGGTCGAGCAGACCAAGATGCAAGTCAGACTTACCAGAAGGGAGAAAAGGGCGTGTTTTTCTAGGAGGATGTGCGTATACGAATATGATCCGCATTCTTCGCGTCAAATTTGTAATAGCCGTGAGAAGTAAGCATTACTTCATACAATAGTAAAGTAGGCGGTTTAAAGGGCATAAGTAATCATGAATATATCTAAAATAATATACTTTTTGGAATGTCATGTCGATAATTTATACTAAAATTTTAGTAGTCTGCGTGTCTTGATTATAAGCAAATAGTATTGCAAATTATATAAGAACCACATCCTGGTCTCGCGAATGTAAGGCATTCATCCTACTTTATATAATTTCTTGTATTTAAAAAAGTAAAATAATACAATTACGTATTAAATATTTTATTAATGTGAGAAAATAGTATAAATTATTCACTAAGACGACCGAAGAAATTATTAAATATCCTTGTATAAACTTAAGCGGTACTTGACGCAAAAAAAAATGTTGTGTTTGTTCTCAATGAATATTTAGAAAAGAATTATTGCAATTGGAATTAGCGTGATTTGATAAAAATCGTTCTCTTATCTCAGTGCAGCACGTCGAATAGTTGAAACAGTAACTTTCGCATATTTCTCCATACGCTAGGCTTCCAAGTCAATTGAATATCTAAACGCCTCCAAACATACTTATAGATTAATCTCTTTGTGATATATTTTTATGATTGAAAAACAATACAGGACACGTTTGAGTCTGAGAAGGAAATGTGGTGATACGAGTTGATATTGTGTGATGTTTTGTGGGTAGATCTTTATAGTATATCCAGTAGATTTTAAGTTGAGCCCTCTTGATATCCTACTCCCAGGTGTTTCAGCATTTCTAGGAAACAGCTTCGTAATCGCCTCAGTAATTTAAAATATTTAAGACTATATAAACCTAATGGATTTATTTCCCATCTTCAATCAACAAAAGCAATTGAAAGTGATTAAAAAGAAATTTATTTGATCTATAATACCGTATAAATAAATGCCTTAATAATTTAATGGAGTTACCGGCTAAAATTGCTCATTGCGAAACAATGGCTTATTCTGAAGGAAATGGAACTACGCATAACGAGATCTGCAGCTTTCGAATCACTCGAGCATCTTGCAAAACTCGTGGAAACGCGAGTCTTTTCAATTGCCAATCACACGGCATTGAACGCAAACAGAGGCTTGATTCGCAAGGATACAAACGTATACGTGACGCATAGTCGGAAACTCCAATTAATGATTGCGTATGAGACCGGAAAAACTGGATGGGGATGGTTATAGTGGAATTTCACTCGTGTTTTTCTCGATACCCTCACTGTTCTGCCGCTCTCGTTCCGGAATGTCGAAGCAATGGTTTAAGTTTTCATCAGTAGCCTCTTACGCCCGCATGGCGTATGATCGAAGCCGCTCGTTTCGTTCCCATAGATAAAACAACTATTGCTCTGAAGAATCTATTAATCGATCCAGTGTTCTCTTCGGAGAATCTGTAATCTAGACCACTTTCAGACGGATTTTTCCTTTTTCGAAAGCCCTTCGATTTAAATTGCAGCATTATATGAACATTTAAAAAGATACAAGTATGTGGGTAATTTTTAATTACTATAACTGCAATATTACCATATACGAAATATTTGAAAGAACAAAGGTGACGCCTTATTAAATATAGAAAATCCACTTCTATTGTTAAACATTAGAATAAAAAATATAGTCTAAAAACACAAAAGTTTTTTTAAAATATATATATAAGAACTTGAAGTTTATTTTGGATAATAATGGCTTTCTTTCAACATATGTGAGAAATTTAATTTCATATAACTATTACTTTTTAAATGTTTTTACACTTTTATCGACGTTTCAACTTATTTTAGCTGAATTCGTGTGTTTTTATTTTAACGAAATAATAATAATAGTAAGATGAAATATACGACGGTGATTTCAGTCTGTACTTATTTCATTGAGTATTTTCACATGCAATCGGCCTGCACCTGGTCTTACGTCCCTAATATATAACCGATGTATTTATATAAATGAGCCACTTTAAACATTATGTATCTAATAAATTACTGGAAAAATATGTATTTTCAATTGACACGTTAATTGGTCATGAAATGGTAATTTTTTCATCTTTTTGATTAATTGTCTAAGAATTATTTATATAGAATGTTTTAAATTCTATCATGGAACACTTTTAGTATGAAATTAGGCAACAAATTGTTAATTTTAAAGTGCAAATGTTAACAAAACTATATCCAATATTCCTTCTCATATGTATATAAATAAATGACATAAAATTAATCATATCTTTTTTTTTCCTACTTTCAAAGAAAGTTTCACCCACCCACCCCCCTATTTCCCTTTCCAATAGGTGAAATAAACCAGAATTATAAAAAAGAATGACCCGTAAAGTCCACGATTTAAATAATAAATAACTACGAAAATAAAAACGAATAAATTGAATGGAATCAAAACATAATGTCAAAAATGAATATAGCATTCTAAGGTATTTTTTACAGAGACAAACCTGTCAGTATAAAAATAATTTATTCTATGATTTTGTTAACTATTATAAAAGCTTAATGTAATATCCGAATATATACTGACAATCATGTTTTATGGATTTGTCTATGTATAGAGAATTATAAGTTCCTATAACGTTAATTCTGTACTGGCTATATATATAGAAAATTTCAAGCGTTAATATTTTAGTATTTTAAAACATCAATTTTAATTTATTGAATATAACTTTTAGTATTTTTAATGTTCTTTTATAGACTATCGCACCAAAACAATTGTTCGAATTTAATTTTGTTTTAGAGGAAGCCCATTCGTATAGTGAAGTAAACATACGTCACGTAACACGCGCGTATTGGCGATCACTGCCAGAAATGTAAGCTCGAATAGACATCGATATATATATGTGTAACTGGACACGAATTTAAAGCTGATCTATGTCTATACCACTTTCCAATGTTGTATTTTAACATGACACTTTTTATAGTGTCCTGTCTGTCTAGTAAACACATAAAAAACTCAACTGCGTAAAAGCATTTATAAAGAATGCTCTATTTTAAATAAAAAATCGCCGTATTACAAAGTATTAACAATTATGTTTTTCACTTTATAAATAATGTATATTAATTCTCTAATATTACTTTATTCTTGACAAATATAAATAATTTAAGACAACCGCATTCTAAGTGAATTCAGAAAAAATCGTTTCATTGCAAAGTATAAAGTATATATATTATAGGACGCAATTACGAAAGTTTATGAAAGGTGTATCTTAATATAATTGTATAATTTTCATATAAAAATAATCATAGAAAAACATGCTACTCTTCATGAAATCTTAAACCATAAGTTCCCTCGTTAATGACTTAAAATATATGTATCATTCTTGTATAATTAACCTTAAATATATAAAAAATTAATATATATAAATATATATACACATTTGTATATAAAATTGTGTTTTTAAATTGACAAAACTAACACATTTAGATGGTTTTGTACATTTCCATTGAGACGAAATTTTTTTTTTTAATTTGTACATCGTAGTATATTTCTGATGTGTTCCGCGAATAATGGCCGTTTTATAATAAAAATATAAACCATTCGCTGAGCAATCTTTTTCACTCTAAAAATTGAGAAGTTACTGGAGTATATATATAAACTGACGAATTGATGCAAAATTATTAAAGTTTGAACGTAAACAGCATTTTCTACAACTCTCTGGGAAGACCCGGAAAATGTTCAACTTTTCAGCATCGTATTCCTTATCTTCTATTGCATCTATGCGGGTGTACTCGTTGAATTCATCTACATTTTTTTTCTTTCGCTTACATTACATTCAATATCTCGACATCTTCACAAAAACAAAATCTATGAAGTAATTCCAAGACAAATTTTGCATAAAATTTCCCCTAAAATTTCGATTTCTTATACTTTTAATATATATGCTTGTATGCTTTTATCATCAATGTGAATGTCGAGGCTCGAAAAAACTCAATAAATTCAATAAATCACTAAAAACTGACCTTTTTAAATAATCAGTTTTAATAAAATCAATCGCAAATTCTTTGCAATTTATAGACTTAAAATATATTACAAAGAATTTATGCATACATTACTGAATCACAGTAATCTTGAACTTTGAATGCCTCTTCGTCTACGGAAAAATTGTGAAAAATTATACAATTGAGAAAATGTATTTTTTGTAAATTATTATTATTTTCTAAATTAAGATTTTTGCATTATGAACTATTTTTTAACTATTTGTAAAATTGCAAGTCACAAGATCTACAAAATGCTCATATACTGGGCGAGTTTTTCAAAGTTGGACATGGGGAAAACTATTTTCCAACTTCAGCTGTCGAAATTGCTGGAGTACATCTCGGACCTACTTTGAATCGAGTATAAAAGAATGCATTGAAAGTTCAAGGACCATTTCATATGTATGGATTTGTTTCCAGCTTTGATAGAAACACAACTTTACATTTGCCAAATGGGCATCTTATCGTCAAGTAAATGTTCTATTTTAAGTGTTAAATCTCTTGTGGTGCTCACCATGTATATATTATATCGGACGTTGATGAATCCCTCTTTAATCAAGCAAAGTGTTGGTTGATTGATCAGCAACCCAAAAACCTGATCATCTTGAATAATTACATTCTTCGGGACATATTAAAAGCACTAGAGTCATGTTTCAAACGGCCAATAGATGCTATTGCGCAAGTTTCATTAAAATCCGTAAAAAAAATCGAAAAATGTATAAATTTCTCACCAGTCTTATCCTTTGAAATTCGAGGATGGTCATGCACACCCCACTTTCATAGCGGAAAGGAGTAATTTGGAAGTCCTTGAGTCAAACGAGAACTCGAACGCCGCGCAGCATAAAAATAAATAATCGACACATCCACCTAATAAATGGGTCGGCCAAGTGATAAAAAGACTTGTAATTTGCCGAACGCGAAGAAACAAAATAAATATGCCGTCAGCCTCTTTAAAAACGTGTCAGTTTTGCTTAAACCAAAAACAAGAACAAACGAAACAGAAAACTGATTTAAAAACATGTAAAAATAAACAGAGTTTACTCTGTAATTATAAATATGTCAATATCAGTTTTGCAAAATACGGCAAATATGTGTGGTTGGTGGATACACTGTTATAAGGTATATTGGAGGCGATAAGGAATACAAAATGCAAAAAGGGTACCGCCCTGTGGCGTCCCTGCGACTTAATGATAGAATCTACATTATCAAAAGTCATTTAATTAACTTTTGATGTCACTTATCGATTCCTTCATTATCGTATGCCCGATAATTACGGGATTAATAGATATTTGATTCGCAATCGAACGACTTTCTAAACTATTAAGTGGCGTAATTAGAAAAGCAGGCGCTCGCATGCGCCATCGATGTCGCGGCGGCCACCACTACTCGGTCGCGAGCTGCGGGGCGTTAATTCAATCCGTTCAATTTCGTCGTAAAAAGGAGTACGTAATGATCGAATTTCATACCACAGTGGAATATCCTCCTCCTCCTCTCATCGGCATCATCGCGGTTAAGATGCTTGCGTTCCATCCTATATATGTACGAGCAGCGCAAGGTATCAAACCGCGATGCTCTCGTATTTCCAGTTCTCGATAGCGTGTTTACGACTGGTAGACATCTTTGACCCCAGCCACCGCCGTCTGTGGTACGAAACTGCCGAGACGTAGAAAAGGAGCGTAAAACGAGCGAGGCCATATATCTCGTCGTAATTCTGCTACCCTCACATTCGCGGCTGCCAAATACCCGAAATTGATATTCCGAAGAACAACGGTAATGCACGCACTTTTTTTTCACACACAGCAGATACGCCAAATTAATACCTTCGCATACATCATCCGAACCCAATCATCAAAGAATTCTCCACACGTCAACAATGCAGGAGAAAGGTCACTAAATTTGCGGGTACAAAAGTCAGGTACAAAGTTAATTTTTTTACGAAAATTTATCTACGGGGGAAAACTGGCTTCTTTCTCTATATGGTGTAATGATTATTTATAAATGCGACATTCTTTACATTTACACATTGCAACTCTCGACGTTTATTTCATGTTGCAAAGAAAAAAAACGAGACTTTGCTCCCTAGGTGGAAAAATAAAACTATAGAACTCTTTGTTTTAAAAAAGTTTAAAACTATTTACATGTTTTTCTGTCAATAATGTAATAAGTTCAGCAATTTAACTTATTGAACTAGTCAAAATAAATACTTTTTCCACTAATTCATCCGCTAACTTACTATTAATTCACCATATAATATTTTACAATTTTGTAATGAATTTGAGAGTCTTAAAAACATTTTCCTCGATACTTATTCTATTTTCGCTTTGTTTGAATATAATTTGATGTTTCACTAAATGCGTACTATAAAAAGGCGAGTAATCGATTCACGTTCATTTACCATCAGGTACGATTTCATTAAACCCGGTTCAAATTAAAGCTTTTAGAAATATATAAATAAGAGTTATTCCTGCATTTATCTCTTCATGTGAATAATCCATTTACATATCGGAACATTAATCTATAAATTCTTTTTATTGTATGTATATTTATAGTTATACGTTACCATTGGGTATTATTAAATACTCGTATAACAAATATTAAAATACACTGTAATGCACACATAATGCGTGCTTTACATTATAACTACGTGTATATATATTTTATAAGCCAACATTATTGATGTGAAAGTATTTGAAACACTGCGTACAACGTAAAATCGTTATAAAGTGAGTGCTGATGGACCTTCGGATTCGCGATTAAATTTAAAAATGAATTAAACCGTATTATAAGTATATACATATATATATATATTTAGGGAATTACAGAGTTTCCGTCAAAAAAAAAAAAAAAAAAAGTTTAAACGGAAATTTTGTTTTTCGTGCAGAGCTCATTGTGCATGCACTCATATAGTCTGGTGCAATATTAACCGAAAAACTTCCTTAAATGGAAAACTTTGCTAACTGGACTTCCGTTACGTTTATACGAGATGAGCCAAAGTACAAACGAAATACGTGGACCCCGAGGCTATGCTTGTACAATAGGCTGCCTCGGGAAAACATTCGAAACGATTATTTCCTTAGTATATAACGTAAGTCTTAGTTTTGCAAACAAAACTTTGGTTATATCTAAAACGACTGACATTATTAGTTAGGAAAATATTATATACAATGATATACGTATATATATAAATAAATAAGGAGTAAAACGTATTTTATAATGTAAAGCGCGTATACATTATAATGTATCATTAAAATGGCTGCTTCCTGGTGAACATTTAAGTGTATAAATATCCAAATTCACACTTGAATGGCACTTATGTTACGTTTAAATCACATTTAACGCGTAATAAAGCGTATAAATTTAAGCTTAAATTTGTACACCGTCTTTTACCAGGGTTTGCTTTAATTATATATGGAAGAAACAGCAGAAGAAACATAACATTGGATTTGATTGAGTACATCGAAATGTATGTACTTAAGGTAGCACACTCGTGAAATTAATGAAATGAAATGCGATAGTTTCCAGTAATTATACTTCAACCCGTACCGTAGGTCGGACGAATTATTGAATTTGGTCAGTCTGGCAACAAACAAAAAATAATTACCCCCCATTTCATCATCAAATGTCTACGTTTCAAATCATAAGGAAACCAAAAATCGAATAAAAAATTTTTTCGGAGACTATTCTAATGAACCTTATGTTCGTTAGTTTTCTTTTTAATATATACGAATTGTAATGTCAGAATTATAATTATAATCGTAAATTTATGATATGTAAACAAGGCTCTTACAAAAATCATAGTTCCCCTGCTTAAAAATCCTTAATAATATTTTCGTATCCCTGGTAGAAATTGCAGCCATTTATTGGACATTTATTGTCCAATATTTTTGTAAGATGCCTAAGAAATAGATAATGAAATTGGACAATTTATG
>JAPYZR010004583.1:0-16047 GCA_030522945.1 Trichopria nigra | reverse complement strand
TCCAGGACGGTCCTGGAAGTATGCACTTGTCCTGGAACTATCGGTAATGTGCCATTTTTGGACCTGGAACTGACGGTATTCCATATATATATTTATAGACTGAGCGAAAAATTCAGTAAATTCAACTAAATACTATAGGCCCCTCGTATCCAAATGCCATATCGTTTAAATCAACGATTTATTTCGTGTATTCAACTAAATTGTTGTTATTACAATTATATGAGTAAATTGTATGGAAGTCATATTAAGTAGTTGGTTTCAACTTAACCAAATATTTTAGTCGAACTTACTGAATTTTCCTCTCTGTGTACATATATAGGTATAAATACGACATTTTTAATTACGTAAAGCTTTTGTGAGTAGATAGTTTCAATTGAGTTTGCTACGCAGTTTATATACGTGCTTCAAGAGAATGTGCTTATACGGAAGTACTTGTGGGACTTGATAAGTTATGGCGTAGTTCGAGGCAAGATGAAATTCGGCTACTATACCTGTATGTGTATATTATCTATTCGTGCGTTTAATACTGTTTTTTGTTATTTAATCGATAAACTTTAAAAATAGAGAAAATATACATATGTATATAAAGTAATAATGATGTATAAAACAAAATATATATGATGTATATAATATATATTAACTTGGAGAAAACATATGTCTTATACTAGTAGTATATATATTGTATAATTTTTTTAATAATTCATATATATATATATATATATATATACATGTGAATCAAGCAACATATATATTTAAGATATATGCTTAAATATGTTATATATATATATTTTTTTTTTTTTCATAAGATCATTTCTACCCCTACGTTTACTAAAAGAGGGGTGACACGTGTGATGCGAAATGACCCTATATAGTACATAAAATGACATGAAATGTATTGTCCCGACGACGTTTCACGTCAAACTTTGATTCCTATCACTGTGTACAATTGATAATTCATTTTTATTGTTCAATGAATAAATGTAAATTTTACATTTATTCATATAAATATATAATTTATATATATATACTTATTTACTTATTTATTTATTTGTTTAAAATGATGTATATATATAGTTATTTTTATATATTGAAAAAATTGCATAAATGTATAGAAATTAATTCAAAAATATACAATATTGGATATAAATACAATAAATAAATTGTTTATTCAATTATACATATATTTCTTGATACAATTCCCAACAAGCACAATAAAGGAATTTCATAGTTATTTAAAAAATGATTTTTTATAATTACTAATAGATGTAACGAATGTCCTCTATATGTTATAATTTATTAAGAGTTATACAAAAGAATTCTTTTTTTATTTTTATCTCTATTTTTTTCCCAAAAAAAGTAAAGAATATAAAAAAACGAAAAGAAAAGAAAATAATAGGACTTCTTATTGTCTACTTTAAGTATATTAAATTATTTCGGACATTCTTTATATCTTAAGGAATTCGTAAAGAATTCTTTTCTGAAAAGTGGGCTTGTTGGATTATTAACGAATAAAATATTATAATTATAGATTTTTTTATTTTCTTCTAATGGTTTATTATTATTATTATTTGTATTATTTTCAGTTTATAAATTAAAAATAATTAGAACATTTATTAAACTACAAATAAAGTATAATATATTAGATTTAGTAATTATCGAATTCCGATTTCCCCAAAACTCCTTAATTATATATACTATAGGATATATAGTATCCTTCAAATATCCATATCATGTTTCACAAAAATTTAAATTCTAACGAAAATTTGTAAAGTCATTTTTCTCAAAAAGAGAATTATGATGCCTTTCTAAAGAAGAATATATATATACTACTTCAATATATTCCAATACTACTATTACACACACATATATATATATATATATATATATGACTCTGCCGAATAAATTTCAACACATTTTTACGTACTGAAATCTGCATATTTTCAGCAAGTTGCCGGTGTGTTGTTGTCACATTGCAGACTTATTTGCTAATTCTTTACCCCATCAGTACCTTTTTTCTAATTTGGAGTATTTAAGTTCGAAAATACTCGAGAATGTCTTTGATTTTCACACTACTGAATTCAAAAAATAATATTTTAATTACGACGTTACATCAAAGCATAGTAAATAGAATGTACATAAGTTGCCAAGAATATATATATAATAGACTCGAGCAATTAATAAAATAATAGAGCAATTGAGCGGATATTAATTTGTAAGACATATATACATCAGGGTAAAAGTGTCGGGTAAATCTGCTTTCATTATACGGTAGAATTAAAAATTACGTTTTAATTAATTCCTGAGCGGCAAGTGTACACGAGCCCAGAGGGTGTTTCCGCTAGAATACCTACCCCCCGAATATTTGATGAGTTTCAGTGCCTATATATACAACTATATGTATACATATATTCATACGTCAATAATCGCGTCAGTAAGTCGCCCCAAAGCTAAAATCGATGTCGAATAAAGCGAATAGAACTAGTCGTTGATGTTTCTATACGTATATACATATTATCGCAGGGGATGACAATAAGCTGGCAGAGAATGTAATAGGACAAATTGATACTACAACTTCTACTACTACACATCGTTGAAGTATCGCCTATAGCGCACGTCCATAGACTGTGAGAATATTGTACATACATCAAAATATTGTAGAGTGATAATTAGGCTACTCTTTTGTGAAAAGTTGAAACATCCTTTTGGAATTTTTCACTATTCTGCAAAAAGTAAAATCTCATTATTTTTGGATCGTTTTATTCACTCTAAAAGATCGTGGAATTCCATTCCAAATTGATGATCCAGTTGATGTTGTGATGAACATTATAATGTAAAAAATAAATAAAATGTCGTTGACTTTTTCTGTGTCCTCGTACATAAATGGGCATTTTTCACTACATTATAAAAATTATAAAAGAATTCAGTCGTTCTCAAGTGAATTTCGAGAGTATAAAGTTTGAAATTCAATTAAAAATTTAAAATAATCTCGTCTATGAAGAGATCCCGTCGGTAACGTCAATTCCTAACCTAAAAGTGTAAATGAACAATAATCTTTTCACTTTTACAAAATTTTAAATTCATTAAAAAAGAAACTTCATTTAAAAAATGAAACTTCATCATGTATTAAATTTTTTATTTATTAATTTCTACTTTTTTTAGGTTAGGAATTCACTTACATTTTAGACTTTAATTCTAAAAGTTTTATTTCTTAAATATATATATATATATAATGCAGCTATTCTTGAATTTCTTCAAAATATAAACCAATGAGGTCGCCGAACGGCGCGATGTGGCGCTTCGAACTTTTTTAAACGAAGTCATACCTCTATACACTACTGAAGCTATAAGGTCATTGACGTACTACGATTTATACCCGCTATGTCGTTTTATTATTTAATGCATACATGGCACACGGACACGTGGTATATATAGTTAATCTTATAGTTCGCCCCGTCAGCCATTTACTACATTTCATACATGTACAATGTTGCCAAACTCCAATTATACGTATACGTGCCAGACATTTTTTAACTATTGTTACGCCTTCAGCTGTTAATTTGACGTTTTGTCTTCAATTATATCATTTTCATTTATCAATCACGTTATCATTTTGTACGCTACCAGGAAATATAATAGTAGTATAAAGCTATATTATATACATAAAATTAATTTCCGTCTTTGAAATTCGTCGATTCAAACTTTGAAGTTCTTTAATAATAAGTCAATGATACAGATTTTCTGGCGTTTCAAACCATAAGGAACCCAGAAATCAAATAAAACATTTTCCGAAGACTCGACGAACGTACATATATACGTATCCGAGTGTGACTTTGCACGATAACTCGCGAACTAACCGAAAGATTTTCTTCTGTAACCTGTTTTTGGATACGATGGGGATGTACGCAGAACCCCTTAGATTTTGGAATATATCCATACTAGGGTGTAGAAATGGGAGAAGAAATACTCATCCAACTTTTAGAAAAAAAAAACATGTTGCATCTAACTTGAAATTACTGTAGTTATTTCTTCAATTTTTTATCAATTATCAAAAATGAGTATTGAGACTACTCGGACAAAAATACCGAATCGGACGGTTTTTGGTGTTTTTTACTCGATTATTTAAAAGTTTATTGGGAGAAGAAATACTCATCCAACTTTTAAGAGAATAAAAATTGTATCTAACTTGAAACTATACTGTAGTTTCCACAATTTTTGAACAATTATCAAAAATGAAAATTCAAACTACTCGGACAAAAATACTGAATCGGACGGTTTTTGCTGTTTAGTCATCGGTTTTTTTTTTAATCGATCAATTAAAAGTTTAGAAAATATGAGAATTACTTTAAAAAATCATAAACTGCTCCCTTTAATATTTCAGCGTATCTGCGGTGAGGAATCGAAGTTTTGAAAATGTTTAATTTTCGTTTTTTTTTTTTCATCAAATGTCCACGTTTCAAACCATATAATTATACATGAAAATATTGTATAAATACACGTTGATATCAACATGATGTAGTTACATTCCCAGTAATTGAAGAAGTATTCAAGTCCAGAACATAGAATTAAGAATGATAAGGAAGTATTCAATGCAGTCTAAAACGAATGCTTCTCTATCATTCTCAATCCTATTTTTTGGACTTGAATACTTCTGATGAATACTTTTTCGTTTACTGAGTTTTGTAACTTATATTGCAGATCGAACTTTAATAATATTAGTATATACGTGTAACGAATGATGTGCCGAGCGGCTGCGGCCCAAGGCCGCTGTCGCGAAGTGTGCATATAGTCATTGAGGCCTGAAAGTCCGAACCAGGACAATATCTTTTGACAGCGAATGCTCCTGAAGTTCGGATCGTTCAAGTTGAACGAAAATTTGAAAAAAACAAATGGTTTATTTTTAATTACGATGTATTTCGAATTTTCGATCATACAATGTATGTGCATGTGATTGACATGAAATTATTATTACGAGATTTTTAAAACAACCAACGAACATTTTTGTTCAAAAATTTTCGTTCAACTTGAACGATCCGAACTTCAGGCACATTGACAGCGAAGCGAGCGGGGTCCGGGGGGCGGAGCTCAATTACATCTGTTCATCCCCGTCTCGACGCATGCGCCTACAACAATCAGTCTTTGAAATTCAAAATGGTGGATCCAAGATGTCTGCCAAAAAAAGTAGTATGACCGAATTTGCTGAAATTTTGGTTTTATTTTTATAATTTAGGTTCGTAATCGACGACTTCAAAAATCCCTCAATTTTTATAAAAGCGGTTCACCTATAAAAATGGCGCGCTGTGTAACTGAAACTTCAAAAATAAAAGTATCTGTATAAATTCGCCGGATTTTGAAAAATCGGTTACGCGCGATCATTTCGGTCGCCATTTTGGTACTTTTGGCGTTTGGGCGTTTCTCGGTAATTTTAATAATCAGGGCGTTTTAAATGTCGTTATTTTTGCCCGTTCGCGATTTTGATCACTCGGGTTTTCGCGGACGCCTATCCGCAACAATTTTCACCAGGATTATATAATATATATATATATATTTTTAACAATCAAGACAACATTTTGTTGTCTTTTTATCTCTTATACGTAGAGTGCATATATAGCACGAAATAAAAAAAAAAGAAAAGGACTTCAAAATTTAGTATCGACATATATATATCAAGCATAAAATAAATAACGTATGTATAGTACGTATACAGTCGGAATATACATATATATATGTAATAAAAATATTAATTGTAACATCAGGGCAGAACGATACACTATATATATATACAGTATATAAAACATCGTCTATATATATGCATGAAAAAAAGAAAAATAAACGGGCGAACAAAGTTTAAATTAAACTCAACCGAAAAACTTCGAGCAAAGCGATCGGAACTATATCCCGACGAGAAGCGTTCGAAAAGTCAGACCCTATATCGTTACGTGTCCGTCGGCATGTTAAAAATATACACGTAACACTCACTGACTCAACAACGCTATGGAGAATCACACGCCCGTTTGTGTTGGGCCGTTAGGGTCGGCAAAGTCTGCTGCGTCTGCTGCTTCTCGCGAATGACAATACACGCGCACACCCACACACTCACGCACACATATATACATGTCAAACGATTCCTTCTAACGCGCAAAGATCTCCCTCTGTTTCTCTCTCCGCGGTGTATATGTATTGTATGTATATGACTCACCCCCTTGCACGTACTGAATTTCGCTGATCACCGCCAGGGGGCGAATCCATTATGTATACCAAATCAGAGCGCGAGAGAATTACATATGTACAATAAACGTCGATGACTCGCGAAACGAGCCGTGTTTTCTCGATTTGTAAATTCGTTTCGAATTCTCGTAAATCGTTTTCGTCGTAAATCGGTGTTTTCGCTTTGATCTGGTGTGTGCCTGAAAAACTTTCGAAAATTTAGCAAAGTTCGAGCAACGCGGAACGCGAGTTTGAAAAGAATGGAACGGTAGGAACGGCGGAACGACGGCGTCGCCGGCGGAGGAATGCCGAAAACGTAACCATTGAAATTTTGTGTGTGTATCGCGGTGAACCGTCGTAGGCGCGTCTGTAGTTCTGTGTGCGATTATACAAAGTGTCGAGTGAAACTTGGCAAAAAAGGGTGGATTCGAGGTGTAAAGCGTGAATCGAAGGATAATTTAAAAAGATCCGACGAAAGTGGAAAAGAGTTTTCACGTGCAAGTGGTAAAGGGGCAAATGTACGACGTTAAGAGGAGAGCGTTTTGCCGAACGCGGTGCAGCTGAGTGCGACAAGGAGGCAGCATCAGTGGTTGCGGTACGAGTAAGAGAGAGAAGGAGTGAGGGAGCGAGAGAGAGAGAGTGAGCGCGTCAGGACGTGGGCGAGGAGACGAGAAGAGGAAGCACCGAGAAACGGGCGGAGAGCGGGCGGTTCCCACGTTCTCTCCGCGGCGGCAACAAGTGTCAGCGCGAGTATCCGTTGACAAAACGCAGCGATGGGTTGCGCCGTGAGCAACATCGGCGAGAAGGAAGCGGCCGAGAGGTCCAAGAAGATCGACAAGGATCTCCGCGCCGACGGCGAACGAGCCGCGAGCGAGGTCAAACTCCTCCTGCTCGGTAATGTCACTTTTCCCTTCTGCCTTTTAGATTACAGTGGTTTGCGCAATGATGGTTCTCTGCATTTAGAATGCTCTCACGTTCATGTTCAAAAAAATAATTTATGAAATTTGAATATGATGATTTTTAATGAGAGAAGGATTTTAAATTCAACGTAGAGAAATGTATTTGGTCCTGATCAAACGGCACATAGTATAATTCTCGAGTCAATTGGGGCTTTACTTACGTAGTGGATCGTTTCTAGTCAATCGTTATAGCTAAGTACAGAACCAGGACTATTTGTACTTTCTGCAGCTGTTTGTTAATTGTTGGCGAGCTGTGGGTGTTGTCATAATCATATTGCTCGATATACGTTATTTTTCCGTCTTGTCGGAACAAGCATTTCATATGTAGGTTTGCATTTTATTATTACTTCTTCCTTTGTTTATCAATTATGCGGTAATTGTAATTCAAAAGAATTCTGAATGAATTTACCGTCGCATCTACTGAAATGTTGACTTGCATGATTCAGAGACTGACTTTCAACAATAAATATTTTTACATATTTCGCAATATAATACTCAACAAGCAAGTAAGATGACATTTTATGCAATTGTAATAATCAGCAACTTCGTTGAAATCTTTGTGGTCTTATTTTAAGTAAACATATGTGCATTTTGGACTCATGTAATATATCGGTTATTTGTCTTTTGAATAATGCTCGTGAACAGTAAGGAAGGATAAAAACAAAACATTTTTGTATGAATACGGATCATTATATTCAATGCGGTGGATGTTGCTGGTTTTACACTTGTGTCTGCATCTGTGTTTGCTCATCTTGTTACCTCCATGGTTTCCATTTAGCAATTATACGTCATATCTCTGTTTAATCCATCTGTGAAGTGATGAACGTGAGAAGAATGAGCTTACTGGAATTCAATCAAAGCATTTTAAGAGATTACAGGAGGGATGGGCTTGAGTAAAGTCTACAGTGTCAGCACTGTGTTATAAACTTTATGTCATTGCACTAAGCCAATTTGTTTCATATACTCCCACACTTGAAATAACTCAAAGATACGATGCTCAGATGTTTTACCTTTATTTCATGATGTTGAAGTTCACAATGATAAAATATACAACTAAATGCTTTTAAAAAATTTTTTTATTTATTAATTTCTCCTTTCCTTTTAATTTCTTCTTTTAAAATTTTGCAGGTCTAAAAACTATTTCTATTATAGACATCAATCTTTTGTAACAACAACTGTTATGTCTATTTTTATCAAATTCATCCACAAATATACAATTTTTTACAAATTTTAATGACAGCTTCTGATATACACGAATCATAGCGCACATTCACGAAATTGTTATCTGTACATTTACTCTCTCCTTTCGTATGGTTCTTCATAAGCAGTGCAAAATTTTATATAATACTTATGCTCGATATTGTTGAAAGGTGATGTTTGTCAACATTTAAGAGCAATTGTATTAGCTGCTAATTTCAATAATACGACAGTGATAATGCGTTATGCACTTTGGGAGCAAAAAGAGACTTTTGAATTTTTTATTTTCAAGTTGATGACGAATAATGAGGTCAATGTACAGATATTTTTAAGTCTCTCCGCCAGAGGTCATATGTCTTGTATAATAAAAGCAGAAAATAAAGTTTGACGGTAAATGTTATATAAGTTATTTTACGTAATATATGCACAATGATTTTTCTTATCCCTGCATAAATACAAAACTTCAGTGTTCTGTTTTCATACAAAAAAATATAGCATACTGCATGAGATACTTTGATGCACCTATAATAATATTTTTATCACTCTTGTGCGATTATTACACCCAAAAACTTTTTACTAATTGTATTTTTTATTATTACTAAGATATCATTCAAAAAGAAAATCGTCTACTACTTCCAAAATGTATATCATATATCAAAACAAAGAAATAAAATTGATGATGCCAGCATAGAAGTTATTGATCATCTCCGAAATCATAATCTTTTCTATCATTATGTAGCAAAAAATACAGTAAGAAGAATAATTTAATGCTTGAGTTTTCTTATTAATGACGTTAGGTGGTATCTTCTATATCAGGAAATAAAAAATAGTATTAGAGTAAAAATTCACCGTACATAATTTATTATACCAGTTGTTATTGATAATTTGTTACAAAACTGCATCTCGTTGCAGCAGATGTAAAAAACTCTAATAATCCTGTTGTGCAAGCTGAATTTGAATAATAGAGGGATTGAAAAGAATAAAAAATTGCCTTCTTCTTTTACCAATTTTCAGTCATGGGACTATGTGAAATTTATCCTCTTGAATGCTTGGTTCTTTTTCCACATTGCAATCAATATTTCGTAATGTATTATTGACCTTCTTTGAGATAATTCCAATCGTAAAATTGATACAAAGTGTCAACACGAAAAAAAAAACTTCTTCCATGAAAATTTATTACTCAGCAATAACTCAATAATAAATTTTCATGAATGAAATTAATTGTATTTACTTGTATTAAAATAAACTCTTTATTAAATGATCTTGTAAGTTAGTCATAACATTTAATAGAATTACAGTATTCAATGATATTCAGTTATTCGCATTGCGACTTGGAATAATTTCGCAGTTCTAATTGAAATGTTTATTAGTAAGCAATGATGGTTTATATATACATATTATATTTATAAAATCATTGACTCATCGAAGGATAATGACATTTAGGAATATTTACTTATAAACTAATCGCTCGTGTTACTTGAATGGAAGAACCGCACAAGATATAGGATTATCTTTCAAGAGTATGCCAAAACAAATCTTCATTTAAGAGGATTTATATCGTATTTAGTGCAAGTTTGTATCATATTTAGTGCACATTCAGCTAAACTTCATCACTTCAGAGAATTATCCTCTCCATTTAATTTTTAATGTATCGACGACAATAGAGAATTAAGCTTCAATTCATTTTAAATGATTTTTCTTTCACTAATAGGGAAGAAACATTTTTTATATTTTGTTAGAAAAAAAAAATGATGATTAATATTGATTAAATGATTAACCATTTTTACCTAGTTGTGAATGAAAAGTAACATTATAATAGATCATCTCTTTGCTCTAGCGGAAATTTACATTTTACATTAATTCTTTTTTCTCTCTTTTGTTTCATTGATTTCAAGTTTCCTTCGCCGCGGTATCGTCGCAGTATAAATATACATTATGATTTCAAACCGAGTGACTTTGGAATTTATTAATGATTCATTGAAACGATGTGATAATTGCGTAAAATCCAAAAATATAAAAACAAACTCTTTTTATCTTGTCCCGAAAACATAGCTTTTACATTAATATTAGTTATCATTTTCATTTGTTAATAACGGTGTTTATCAATAATAATAATAATATTACTGATATTGGTAATGTTCGCAGCTTCCGTTTCTTGCAGGCTGTTACTCTGTTCATTTTTCTTCAAGCCTCTGAGCCTAATGAGGTAACTCTCGCAGTAGTAGGTGATTCATGGCACATGCGCTCTATCAGTTTGACGTCATTAATTTGGCGAGGAAGTCGTGACATTTTTTCTAATATTTCGGAAAATGGCATTTGAATAATTTCGCAAAAAAAAAAAAAATTTCCGTTATTAAATTCCCCACAAGTTCACAAAAAGTAGTATGCCAATATGTACGCCTGAGAGTTGTTTGCGGATGGGATGGATTGTACTTTGATTTATTAAGTTCTTCAATTAATCAAAGTAATTATTTAAATTATTTAAAGTAATTAGTAATTACTATAAGACGAGAGCGGTCGCAGCGGTAGTCTAATATATATATATATATCGAAGGCAATGCGTGATTCATCATCAGACGATCTATTGTTTCAGCTTCATTAATTTTGCGATTTGATAAATATCTCCTCCTCATTTCCCGAAGTTTAGTCAGATCCTGCAGTGGTATGGTGACGAGCATTAGTCTTGTACGAAACTAGAACATGAGAAGGGAAGTAGCTTCCCATTGAGATTTAAGTTTCTACTTATATCTGATGCTGCTGCTGCTGCTAATCTCGTTTATACAGTGTATATACACACACGGACGCAATTATATGGATTGATGTCCTTATTTCCTTTCAGAACTTTTCTCGCACTTTAGCCTATAATTCGAGAGATGCTTTCTATGTACATATGTGCGGTCGTTTCGAAAATCTAATGAAATATCAACTCTGTTTTTTTGTTCAACTTTTTGTTTTACGCGAATCGTTAAAAAGTACAAAGTTAAAAGGTACTCGTATATGAGAAATGCTCGAAAGATGTATAATAAATATACATTTTATATACGTTGGGCCGTGTAAAAAAGTGTTTAACATTTATGTCAACATCTTTTTTTATGTTTGAACTGTAATGGCCATTGTGATACTCAAAATATATAATTAATATAGTTGTACAAGTGCATTTAACTACTTTATTCATTATCTTTATGACTTGCCAAGTTCATTCCTCCTCCTCCTCCTCCTCCACCACGACAGAAGTGATACGTCCCCTTTCAATTCACGTGTACGCATAATGTTACATATATACGTCACCCTGTAGTCTCTGATGCTCTATGTGGGCGATTCTTCAATATAAAGTTGAGGATATACTTGAAAAAGTGAAAATCTAAAGTTGCGCAAAAATTTCATTGTTATTATTATTATCGTCAATTTTATATATAGCCATTTTGTAGACGTTAATCTTGATCGATTCGCCACTCGGGGTTTCCCTACGGTGTCGATGATTGACGAATCAATCACAAACCACATTTTCGACATTAAAAATGGCGGATCTAAATCTTTTCTTTTTCCACCCTTTTTATTTTTATTTTTATACTATTTAACAAAAAAAAAAAAAAAAAAAAAAAAAAAAAAAAAAAAAAAAAAAAAAAAAAAAAAAAAAAAAAAAAAAAAAAAAATGCTGAAAATGTCTCTAGCCAATACCGTTTATTAGATATTCAATTAAAGTTTTAAGAATTGTAATTTTTAACAATGACTCGGCAACACTGAAGTGGAATCGATCTTTTGAATATATCGTCTCGAGAGAGTCGAGATCTCTCAGGCATTTCAGCTGGAATTTTGACTTTTTGAAACGCGACGACAACACAAAACATACAGCCCTAGCGCGCAACGTTGCCACGTCTAATGTGCCCACTTGGTCAACAAGTCGAATTAGAAATTTATTCTTACTTTAAACATCGTGGTGGCTATTTTACGAAAAATTTCATAAATATTTTTTATTATTCATCTTGAAACAACATTCTTGATTCATTTTATGCGCTTGATATTTGTTAGTGGATTGCGAACCACCTGCAAGCAACAGCGAGAACAAAGAGAATTTCTAAATTGGGGTTTGACATTGCATTTATAACCCCGCAGCATTTTTTCTTTTCGTATCTTAACAAAACAATCCTGTAAAATGAAGGATCGACAATTAATAGTTGAACTGAAATGTAATTACTATTGTGACATTTTAAAGACAGGCCTCTTTTATCGAATTGTATGAAATAATCGAAAGATGTAAAAAAAAACATCCTTATAACAAAGACAACGTTTAAGTAATTATGCAAAATACAAAAAAAAAAGAAGTTTTTAACGAAATTCGCATTATCCAATGTGAGTGGCATAGCTTAAAGTTATATTTAAGAGTTGAAAATATTTATTTATATCATTGTTGCACTTTACAACGAAGGAATGCACGAGATATTTTTATTTTTGTGAAAAACTTTTTAGCCCAGGTTTATTAGTTATTATTTCAGTTTTCCATTTCGAGTGACCCACCCACATTATATAAGGTTCTAAAATGATTGAATGGAAAATCGAAAATGAAATCTGTTTAATTTATTTATCCGATAACAAGTTATTCATCATGGAGGCTCATTTCTTGAATCCATTCACATTTCAGGTGCCGGAGAATCGGGCAAATCGACAATAGTTAAGCAGATGAAAATAATTCACGAAACAGGATACAGCAAAGAAGAGTGCGAGCAATATAAGCCGGTTGTGTACAGTAACACGATACAGAGCCTCATGGCCATAATACGAGCAATGGGACAGCTCAGGATTGAGTTTGCGGACCCGAATAAAGCGGTAATTCATTGAGTTTTCGAAAGTTACTTAAACATTATCCGATCCTTTAAGAAGAGGGTTCTAAAGGATCGAAAAAGGAAAAAGTTTATGTTTTTATTCAAAATGCAGAAAAAGTGTAAATAAGGGATTGAAGGGTTTTTTTTTTTTTTTTTTTTTTTCAAAATTGGGACTTTGGAAGGGTGAGATTCTACATGACGTATAAAATCCTCAAAAAAATGTCGCTGAAATTGGTTCAAAATTAAACGAGAATTATCCGAAATAAATTTTTTGTTGTTGCTGATAAGAGAACATTATTTATTTCGGATATTCCTACTTTAATTCGGAACCGATGTAACCAATATTTTGACGGTGATTGCATATGATGTGTAGAATCTGACCCTTTCAAAGTCCAAATTTTGAAAAAATGTTTCAATCCTTCTTTATTTATACTTTTCCTGTTTTTAGGTTAGGTTGGTAACTGTTCTACTTTAGAACCCCCTTAAGAATGAATGATATTGGTAGGCGTATTACGCTAGATGTTGTTGTTGTTGTTATTATTATATCTTTCGTAAAAATGACTTTTTTAATCGTTAATCCCGAATATGAAATCGGCTGGCGTACCAATCATGTCATTTTCTCGATCTATTAAAATCAGACGTATGTCTAAAAATCAGATTGATGACGAAAGTCAAGAATAAATGTATTTAGAAATGTTGATACCATTGATGTCAAATGGTTTTTTTTTTTATTTACGTTAATCGTTTTTATTTTTCTATACCTATATTGCAATTTGATACACTCTTCGATCGAATAACGGCTTATCTCGAATCGAGTTGTATTTCGATTGGTCGAAATGCAAGTGTCGTATCTTGTCATAAATACAAAAACGAACAGCATTTTTCTCCAATGTTTGATACATTTCATTGGAAAAGTATATGGAAGAAGAGATGTTCGGTACGTGATTGGAAACACGCGATGGTTTCCAATTTAACGGGAATTCTAAAGGGTATATGTATATATATTCAAAGATAAATCTATTTATAGAAATCAAGTTTACGTATTTTATTTGAAAATATTGAAAAAAGAAAGAAAAAAAAAAAATAAATAAATAAATTGAAACCGCTAGAACCGTGAAAATAAAAATGTAAATCTTCACGTTTATTTTAAAAGAATGATCTATATTCGGACCAACTTTAGATACGAAATTTTTATACTTTTTATACCAACCAACAACAAAAAAAACCAATTTTTCTTTATATATGTGTATAAAAACATTTAAAACGACTAATTTCGTATGGAACGCCCATTCCTAATTAGATGTTCTATTCGCTGTATAAACGTCACGCGCGACATGCCGTCAATTGTGCGTTGAATTGACCGACCGACATTAAGAATAAGTCGGACAAAGCGTTCAAAAGAACGATTTGAAATCTGAATATTTTCCAAGTGTTAAAAAGAGAGAAAAAAAAAAGAAACAACAGAAATTCATCTCTGTATAGTTTGTATAGCCATCAACGCCGTTTGAAAACGTAACATTTTTAGAATTATGCTATTAATAAGACCTAATGCCGTGTCGGATACACTTAGTTACGTACGGCCCACGCTGGTCATCGTCCCTTTTGATTGGCGCCGATCATAAATAAATGTATTTTAAACAATGAAATATTTTGCAGGATTACGCTCGTCAGTTTTTCACGGTTGCATCGGCCGCCGAGGAAGGTGAATTAACGCCGGAGCTGGTGCATCTGATGAAGCGTTTATGGCAGGATGGCGGTGTACAACTTTGCTTCACGCGTAGCCGCGAGTATCAACTGAACGATTCGGCCGCTTATTATCTGAACGCCCTGGATCGAATCGCTCAGCCGAATTACGTACCGACGCAGCAGGACGTCCTGAGGACGAGAGTCAAGACCACGGGAATCGTCGAAACGGACTTTTGCTTCAAAGGACTTCATTTCAAGTAAGTTTATCCTTTGTCTTTTCGTCTTTTCGAGTGCCGTTTAAAAAGGTAGACTGGCCGCTGATGGAAGTTGTTTTTGCCTACAGAATGTTCGACGTGGGCGGTCAGAGGTCTGAGCGCAAAAAGTGGATACACTGCTTTGAAGGCGTGACAGCGATCATCTTCTGCGTGGCACTGAGCGGTTACGACCTGGTGCTCGTCGAGGACGAGGAGATGAATCGCATGATCGAATCGATGAAGCTCTTCGACTCGATATGCAACAGCAAGTGGTTCGTCGAGACGTCCATCATTCTTTTCCTGAACAAGAAGGATCTCTTCAAGGACAAAATCGCCAAAAGCCCACTGACGATCTGCTTCCCCGAGTACAAAGGACCCAACACGTTCGAGGATTGCGCGTCCTTCATACAGATGAAATTTGAGAATCTCAACAAGCGCAAGGACCAGAAGCAAATCTACACGCACTTCACCTGCGCCACCGACACGAACAACATCCAGTTCGTGTTCGACGCGGTGACTGACGTCATTATCAAGAACAATCTGAGTAGCTGCGGATTACTGAGCTAAGGCGCGAGCATCGATCAAAGCCCGAAGAGCTTCGAAGTACATACGCGGCTGGTATCGAGAGTCGACGGACGGAGAGTTGTACAGAATGGATAAAACAAGTACGAAGCAATAATACGAGGACAACGACGAGGTGGACGTGGACGTGGACGACGAACCGACAACGAGATTATACACATTACATACGAATATCGCAAAACTATCGCTATCATCGGTCCGACCAACAGCAGCAGTGCGTTTCTGTATATAAATCGTATAGTCGGCGAGAGCACAGCACCGACGAACAAGACACATGTCATACTCATGCAACAAAGCACGCTGGCTTTTTTTACTCTTACTTTCCGTCTCCCCATTGTGTCTTTT